>JAAIUW010000198.1:0-50565 GCA_014851425.1 Senna tora | reverse complement strand
AAACCCTAAACCCTTGACCCTAAACCCTAAACCCTAAACCTGAAACCATAAATCCTAAACCCTATCCCGTAACCCCTAGACACTAGATCCTAGACCCTAGACCCTAAACCCTATACCCTAGACCTTAAACACTAAACCCTAAACCCTTAACCCTTACCCAAAACCCTAAACCCTTGACCCTAAACCCTAAACCCTAAATCCTACACCCTAAACCCTAAACCCTAAACCCTAAATCCTAAACCCCAAACCCTAAACCCTGAACCCTGAACCCTAAACCCTAAACCTCAGAACCTAAACCCTAAATCCTAAATCCTAAGCCCTAAACCCTAACCCCTAGACCCTAGACCTTAGACCCTAACCTCTAAACCCTATATCCTAGACCCAAAAAACCTAAACCCTAAACCCTAAAACCTAAACCCCTAGACCCTAGACCCTAGACCCTAGACCCTAAACCCTAAAACCTAATCCCAAAACCCTAGGACCTAAAGCCTGGACCCTACACCTTAAACTCTAAACCTTAATCCTAGACCCAAAAACCCTAAACCCAAAACCCTAAAACCTAAACCCCAAACCCTAGACCCTAGACCCTAAACTCTAGACCCTAAACTCTTAAACCCCAAACCTTAAACCCTACACCCTAAATCCTAAACCCTAAAGCCTAAAGCCTAAACCCTAAATCCTAAACCCTAAACCCTAAATCAAAAACCCAAAACTCTAAACCGTAAACCGTAAACCCTACACCCTAAACCCTAAACCCTAAACCCTAAACCCTAAACCCTAAATCCAAAACCCTAGACCCTAGATCCTAAACCATAAACCGTAAACCATAAACCTTAAAACCCTAAACCCTAATCCCTAAACCCTAAACCCTAAACCCTAAACTTCAAACCCGAAACCCTAAACATTAAACCCTAAACCTTAAACCCTAAACCCTAAACCCTAAACCCTAAATCCTAGACCCTAAACCCTAAACCCTAGACCCTAGAGCTTAGAGCCTAAACCCTAAACCCTAAACTCTAGGCCCTAAACCCTAGACCCTATACCCTAAACTCGAAAACCCTAAACCCTAACCTAAACCATAAACCCACAAACCGTTGACCCTAAACCGCAGACGCTAGACCCTAGTCCCTAAACCCAAAACCCAAAATCCAAATCCCAAAACCTGAACCTTAAACACTAGACCCTAAACCCTAAACCCTAAACCCTAAATCATAAACCTTAAACCTTAGACCATAAATCCTAAACCCTAAACCCTAAACCCTAAACCTTAAGCCCGAGACCCTAAACCATAAGCCCTAAACCCTTAACCCTAAGCCCTAAGCCCTAAACTCTAAACACTAAACACTAGACCCTAAATCCTAAACCCCAGACCATAAACCCTAAACTCTAAATGTTAAACCCTAAACCCTAAAAATAAGTCCTAAACCCTAAACCCTAAACCTTAAACCCTAGACCCTAGACCAAAAACCCTAAAACCTTAAACACTAGACCCTAGACCCTAAATCCTAAACCCTAAACCCTAAACCCTAATCCCTAAACCCTTAACAATAAACCGTAAACCCTAACCCTGAACACTAAATCGTAAACCTTAAACCCTAAACCCTAAACCATAAACCCTATACCTTATACCCTATACCCTAAACTCTAAACCCTAAACCCTAAACCTTAACCCCTAACCTCTAAACCTTAAACCCTAGACCCTAGACTCTAAATTGAAAATCGTAAACCCTAGACCCAAAACCAAAACCCTAAACCCTAAACCCTAAACCCTAAACCCAAAACCCTAAACCCTAAACCCTAAACCCTGAACCCTAAACCCTAAACCCTAAACCCTAAACCCTAAATCCTATACCCTATACCCAAAACCTAGTCCCTAAACCCTAGACCTTAAATACTAAACGCTAAGACAAAAACCTTAACAATAAACCCTAAACCGTAACCTTGAACCCTAAATCCTAATCCTTAAACCCTAAACCTTAAACCATAAACCCTAAACCCTAGGCCCTAGACCTTACACCCTAAGACCTAATCCCTAAACCCTAAACCCGATACCATAACCCTAGACACTAGACCCTAGACCCTAAACCCTAAACCCTAGACCTTAAACCCGAAACCCTAAATCCTAAACCCTAAACTCTAAATCCTAAACCCCAAAACACTAAACCCTAAACCCTAAACCCTATACCCTAAACCATAAACCCTAAAGCCTAAACCCTAGACCATAAACCCTAAAGCCTGGACCCGAAACCCTAAACCTTAAACCCTAAACCCTAAACCATAAGCCCTAAACCCTGAACCCTAATCTCTAAACCCTAAACCCTAAACCCTAAACCCTATACTCTAAGCCCTAAAACCCTAAATCGTAAACCCAAAAACCCTAAACCCTAAACCCTAGATCCTAAACCCTAAACTTCAACCCCTAAACCCTAGACCCTAGACCATAGACCCTAAACTCTAAACCTTAAATTTTAAACCCTAAACCCTCTACCCTAGACCATAGACCCTAAACCCTAAACCCTAAACCCTAAACCCCAAACCCTACCCCGAAATCATAAATCCTGAACCTTAAACCCTAAACCTTAAACCTTAAAACCCTAAACCCTAAACCCTAAACACTAAACCCTAAACACTAAACACTAACCATAAACCATAAACCATAAACCCTAAACCCTAATCCCTAAACCCTATACCCTAAACCCTAAACCCTCAACCCTAAGCCCTAAACCCTAGACCCTAAACCCTATTTACTAGACCCTAAACTCTAAACCCTAGACCCTAAACCCCAAACCCTAAACCCCACGCCCTAAACCCTAGACACTATACCCTAAAACCTAAACCCTAGACCTTAAACCCTAAACGTTAGACCCCAGACCCTAGACCCTACACCCTAAAACATAAACCCTAGACCTTAAACCCGAAACCCTAGACACAAGACCGTAAATTATAAACCCTTAACCCTAGACCTTAAACCCTAGACCCAAGACCCTAGACCCTAATCCCTAAACCCTAAACCTTAAACCACTAAATCCTAAACCCTAAATCCTTAACCCTAAACAAGGAAACCCTAAACCGTAATCCTAAACCCTAAACCCTAATGTTTAATCCCTACACCCTAAATACTAAACACTAAATCCAAAACCCTAGACCCTAATCCCTAAACCCTAGACCCTAGACCCTAGAGCCCAAACCTTAACCCTAGACCAAAAATGTTAAAACCCTGAACACTAAACCCTAAACCCTAAATCATAAACCCCTAAACCGTAGACCCTAAACTCTAGACCATATACCCTAAACCTTAAAACACTAAACCCTAAAACCTAAACCCAAACACCGTAGACCCTAAACCATAGACCGTAGACCCTAAACCCAAAACCCTAAACCCAAAACCCAAAAACCTAAACCCTAAGCCCTAAACCCTAAACCCTAAACCCTAAAGCCTAAACCCTAAACCGTAAATCATAAACCCGATACCCTAGACCTTAGACCCTAAACCCTAAACCCAAAATCTTAAACCCTAAACCCAAAAACCCTAAACCCAAGACCCAACTCACTAAACCCTAAAACCTAAACCCTTAACCCAAAAACCCTAACAATAAACCCTAAACCCTAACCGCAAACCCTAAATCCTAAACCTTAAACCCTAAACCGTAAACCCTATACCCTAAATTTAAACCCTAGACCCTTAACCCTAAACCCTAAACACTATACCCTAAACACTAGATCCTAAACCCTGGAGCCTAAACCCTAAACTCTAAACGCTAAATGCTAAACCCTAAACCCTAAACCCTAAACCTTAAACCCTAGACCCTAGACCCTAAACCCAAAAACTGTAAACCCTAAACCCAAAACCCTAGACCTTAAACACTAAACCCTAGACCCTAGACCCTAAACCCAAAAACCCTAAACCCTAGACCCTAAACCCTATACCCTAAACACTAAGCCCTAAAGCCTAAACCCTAAACAATAAACCGTAAACCCTAACGCTGAACCCTAAATCCTACTTAAACCCTAAACCCTATACCCTATACCCTAAACTCTAAACCCTAAACCCTAAGTCCTAAGCCATAAACCCCTAAACCCTAAACCTTAAACCCAAGACCCTAGACCCTATACCCTTAACCCTAGACCCTAAACACTAAACGCCAAACCCTAAACCCTAGACCCTAAGCCCTAAACCCTAAACCCTAGGCCCTAAACCCTATACCCTAAACGCTATGCCCTAAACCCTAATCCCTAAACGCGAAACCCTAAACCCAAAAACCCTAAACCTTAAACCCTAAACCCTAAACCCTAAAACCTAAACCCTAAACCCTAGATCCTAAACCCTAGACCCTAAACACAAAACCCTAAAACAAAAATCCTAAACAATAAACCCTAAACTGTAACCCTGAACTCTAAATCCTAAACTTTAAACCCTAAACCCTAAACCCTTAACCCTAAACCCTAAACCCTAAACTCTAAACCCTAGACCCTAAAACCTAAACCCTAAATCCTAGACCACAAACCCAAAACCCAAAACCCTAGACACTAAACCCTAAAACATAAACCCTAAACCCTAAACCCGAAAACATAAACCGTAGACACTAGACCCTAGACCCTAAACCCTAGACTTTAAATCCTAAGCCCAAAACACTAGACCCTAAATCCTAAACCCTGAACCCTAGACCCTAGACCCAAAATCCTAGACCCTAGACCCTAAAGCCTAAAGCCTAAACCTTAAACCCTAGTCCTTTAACCTTAGACCCTAAACCCTAAACCCTAGACCCTAAACCCTAAAACCTAAACACTAAACCTTAAACCCTAAACCTTAAACCCGAATCCCTAAACACTAGAGCATAAATCCTTAACCCTAAACCCTAGACCCTAAACCCAAAACCCAAGACCCTAAACCCTAAACCCTAAACCCTAATCCCTAGACCCTAAACCCTTAGACCCTAAACCCTAAACCCTAGACTGTAAACAAGGAAACACTAAACCGTAACCCCTAACCTTAAACCCAAAACTGTAAACTCTAAACTTTAAACCCTAAACCCTAAACCCAGACCCTAAATCCTAGACCCTAGAGCCTAGAGCCTAAACCCTAAACCCTAGACCCTAAACGTTAAAACCCTAAACCCTAAACCCTAAACCCTAAATCATAAACCCTAGACACTAGACCCTAAACCCTATACCATAAACCCTAAACCATAAAAAACTATACCCTAAACCCTAAACCCTAAACCCAAAAACCGTAGACTCTTGACCCTAGACCCTAAACCCTAAACCCAAAACCCAAAACCCTAAGCCCTAATCCCTAAACCCTAAACCCAAAACCCTCAACCTTCAATCCTAAATCATAAACCTAAACCCTAGATCTTAGACCCTAAACCATAAACCTTAAATCTTAAACCCTAAACCCCAAACCCAAAAACCCTAAACCCTAGACCCTAAATCCCAAACCCTAAGCCCTACACACTAAACCCTAAATCCTAAACACTAAACCCTAAACCCTAAACAATAAACCCTACACCCTAACCCTAAACCCTAAATCCTAAACCTAAACCCTAAACCCTAAACCCTATACCCTAAACTTTAAACCTTAGACCCTAAACCCTAAACCCTAGACCCTAGAACCTAAAACCTAAACGCTAAATCCTAGAACATAAACCCTAAACCCTAATCCCTAGAAACCAAACCCTAAAACCTAAACCCCAAACCATAAACCTTAAACCCTAAAACCTAAACCCTAGACCTTAGACCAAAAACCCTAAACCCTAGACCTTAAACCCTAAACCCTAAAACCCTAAAACCTAAAGCTTAAACGCTAAACCTAAACCATAAACCCTAATCACTAGACCCAAAATCCTAAACAGTAAACCCTAGACTGTAAACCCTAAACCGAAAGCCTTAAACACTAAACCATAAACCCTAAATCCTAAACCCAAAACACTATACCCTAAACCCTAAACCCTAGACCCTAAACCCTACACCCTAAACCCTAAACTCGAAACCGTAAATCCTAAACCCTAAACTCTAAACCGTAATGCTAAACCCTAAATATTGAACCTTAAACTCTAAACCCTAAATCCTAAATCCTAAAACCCTAAACCCTAAACCCTAAACCGTAAACCATAAACCCTAAACTTTAAACCCTAAATCCTAAACCCTAAACTTTAAACCCCAAACCCTAAATCCTAAACCCTAAACCCTAGACCCTAGACCCTAGAGCCTAAACTGTAAACCCTAAACCCTAAATGTTAAAACCTTAAACCCTTAACCCTAAACCGTAAACCGTAAACCCTAAACCCTAGACCCTAAACCCTAGACCCCCTACCTTAAACCCTAACCTAAACCCTAAACCCTAAACCCATAAACCGTAGCCCCTAAACCGTAGACCTTAGACACTAAACCCAAAACGCTAAACCCAAAACCCAAAATCCAAACTCTAAACCCTAAATCCTAAAACCAAAACTGTCAACCCTAAACCCTAGACCCTAAACGTTAAAACCCTACACCCAAAACCCTAAACCATGAACCCTGAACCCTAGACCCTAAACCCTAGACCATATACCCCAAATCTTAAAACCCAAAACCCTAAACCCAAAAACCGTAGACCCTAAACCGTAGACCCAAGACCCTAGACCCTAGACCCTAAACCCAAAACCATAAGCCCTAAACCCTAAACTCTACGCCCTAAACCCTAAACCCTACACCCTAAACCTTCAACCCTAAATCATAAACCCTAAACCTTAGATCTTAGACCTTAAACCCAAAACCCTAAACCTTAGACCCTAAACCCTAATCCGAAAAACCCTAAACCCCAGACCATAAACCCTAGACTATACACACTAAACCCTAAAACGGACACCCTAAACCCTAAACCTTAAAACCTATACCCTAAACCCTAGACCCTACAGACTAACCCCGAAACCCAAAACCCTAACCTTGAACCCTAAATCCTAAACCTTACACCCTAAACCATAAACCCTAAACCTTAAACTTAAACCCAAGACCCTAAACCCTAAACCTTAGACCCTAGAGCCTAAAAGCTAAACGCTAAATCCTACAACATAAACCCTAGACCCTATACCGTAAGCCCTAGACACTAAACCCTAAAACCTAAAACACAAACCACAAAACCTAAGACATAAATCCTAGACCCTAAACCCTAGACCCTAGACCCTAGACCTTAAATTGTCAACACTAAACCCTAAACCCTAAAGCCTAAACACTAAACCCTTAACGCTAAAACTAAACCATAAACTTGAAACCCTAAACACTAGACCCTAAATCCTAAACCATAAACCCTAGACCGAAGACTCTAAACCTTAAACCCTACACCCTAAACCCAAAACCCTAAACCCTAAACTCAAAACTCTAGACCCTAAACCCTAGACCCTAGACCCAAAACCCAAAAACCCTAAACTTTAAACCCTAAACCTTATCCCTAAACCCTAAACCCTAAAACCTAACCCTAAACCCTAGACCCCAGACCCTAGACCCTAGATCGTAAACTTTAAACCTTAAACCCTAACCCTATACCCTAAATCCTGAACCTTAAACCCTAAACACTAAACCCTAAACCCTAAACCCTAAACCCTTATTCCTAAACCCTAAACCCTAAACTTTAAACACTAAACCCTAAACCCTAAACCCTAAACCCTATCCCCTAAATCCTAGACCCTAAACCCTAGACCGTAGACCCTGGACCTTAGAGCCTAAACCCTAAAGCCTAAATCATAAAGACCAAACACTAGACCCTAAACCCTATACCCTATACCCTAAACCCTAAAACCCTAAACCTAACCTAAGCCCTAAACCCTAAAACCGTAGACCCTAAACCGTAGACCGTAGACCCGAGACCCTAAATCCAAAACCCTAAACCTAAAACCCAAAATCCAAAACCCAAAACCCTAAACCTAAAACCCTAAATCTTAAACCCTAAACCCAGAAACCTAAACCCTAAACCCTAAACCCTAAACCCTAGACCCGAAACCTTAAACCCTAGACCCTAAAACCTACACCCTAGACCCTAAACCCAAAAACCCAAAACCCTAAACCCTAAACCCTAGACCTTAAACCATAAGCCCTGGACCCTAAACCCTAAACTCTAAATGCTAAACCCTAAACCCTATGTCCTAAACCCTAAACCCTAAACCCTATAGCCTAGACCCGAAACCCAAAAACCCTACACCCTTGATCCTAAACCCTAGACCCTAAACCCTATACCATAAACAGTAAACCTTAAACCCTAAACCCTAAACGATAAACCGTAAACCATAACCCTGAACACTTAATCCTAAACCTTAAACTCTAAACCCTAATCCCTAAACCCTATACCCTAAACTGTAAACCCTAAACCCTAAGCCCTAAGCCATAACCCTTAAATACTAAACCCTAAACCTTAGACCCTAAACCTTAAATCCTAAACGCTAAACCGCAAACGCTAAACCCTAAAACCCTAAACAATAAACCCAAAACCCTAAACCCTAAACCTTAAACCCAAGACCCTAAACCCTAGACCTTAGACCCTAAACCCTAAAACCTAAACCCTAAACAATAAACCCTAAATCGTAACCTTGAACCTTAAATCCTAAACCTTAAACCGTAAACCCTAAACCCTATACCCTAAACCTTAAACCCTACACCCTAAACTGTAAACCCTAGACCCTAATACCTAAACCCTAAATTCTAGACCACAAACCCTAAACCCTAAACCCTAGACACTAAACCCTAAACCCTAAACCCTAAACCCTAAACCCTAGACCATAAACCCTATACCCTAAACCCTAAACCCTAGACCGTAAACCTAAAACCCTAAACCCTAAACCCTAAACTCGAAACCCGAAACCCTAAATCCTAAACCCAATCCCGTAAACCATTGACCCTAAACCCTAAACCCTAAACCCTAAACCCTAAACACTAAACTCGAAACCCAAAATCCTAAACCCCATCCCCTAAACCATTAACCCTAAACCCTAAACTCTAAATCCTAAACCCCAAAACTCTAAACCCTAACACTAAACCCTAGACCCTAAACCATAAACCCTAAACCCTAAACCCTAAACCCTAAACCTTAGAGCTGAAACCCTAAACCTTAAACCTTAAACCCAAAACCCAAAACCCTAAACCCTAAGTCCTAAACCCTGAACCCTAAACCCTAAACCCAAAACACTAAACCAAAACCCTTAAACCCTAAAGTCTAGGCCCTAAGACCCTAAATCCTAAACCCAAAAACCCTAAACCCTAATCCCTAAACCTTAGACCCGAAACCCTAAACCTTAAACCCTAAACCCCAAACTCTAAACCCTAAACCCTAAACCCTAAACCCTAAACCTTAGCCCTTAAACCCTAGACCCTAGACCCTAAAATCTAAACCTTAAATCCTAAACCACAAAACCCTAAACCCTAAACCCCAGACTCTACACCTTATACCCTATACCCTAAACCCTAAACCCTAAAGCCTAACCCTAAATCATAAATCTTGATCCTTACACCCTAAACCCTAAATATTAAACCCTAAAACCGTAAACCCTAAACAATAAACCGTAAACCGTAAACCGTAAACCCTAAACCACAAACCCTAAACCCTAAACCCTCTACTCTAAGCCCTAAACCCTAGACCCTAAACCCTAGTCGCTAGACCCTAAAATCTAAACACTAGACCTTAAACCCCATACCCTCAACCCCAGACCCTAAACCCTGGACACTAAACCCTAAAATCAAAACCCTAGACCTTAAACCCTAAACCATAAACGCCAGACCATAGACCCTAGACCCTAAATTCTAAACCCTAACCCTTTAACCCAAAACCCTAAACACTAGACCCTAAATCCTAAACCCTAAACTCTAGACCCTAAACCATAAATCATAAACCATAGACCCTAAACCCTAGACCCTAAACCATAGACAATAAACCTTAAAACCTAAATCCTAGACCGTAAACCCTAAACCATGCACCCTAGACACTAGACCCTAAATCCTAAAACCTAAACCCTAGACCATACACCCAATACCCTAAACACTAGACCCTAAATCTGAAACACTAAACCCTAGACCCTAGACCCTAAACCATAGACCCTAAACCCTAAACCCTTGACACTAAACCCTAGACCCTAAACAACGAAACCCTAAACCGTAACCACTAGACCTTAAACCCAAAACCCTAAACATTAAACCCTAAACCCTAAATCCTAAACCCTAAACACTAGACCCTAAATCTTAAACCCTAATCCTTAGAGCCTAAACCCTAAACCGTAAACCCTAAACCCTAGACCCCAAACGCTATACCGTAAACCCTAGACCCTAAACAAGGAAACCCTAAACCGTAATCCCTGAACCCTAAACCCAAAACCCTAAACTTTAAACCCTAAACCCTAAATCCTAGACCCTTAACCCAGACCCTAGAGCCTAGACCCTAGACCCTAGAGCCTAAACCCTAAACCCTAGACCCTAAACGTTAAAACCCTACATCCTAAACCCTAAACCCCAAACCCTAAACCCAAAAACCATAGACCCTAAACCGTAGACGCAAGACCCTAAACCCAAAACCCTACACCCTAAACCCAAAACCCTAAACCCTATACTCTAAACCCTAAGCCCTAAGCCCTAAACACTAGACCCTAAACCCTCAACCTTCAACCCTAAACCCGAAACCCTAAATCTTAAACCCTAAAACTGTAAACCCTAGACCGTAAACCCTAGACCCTACACACTAAACCCTAAACAATAAACCCAAAACCCTATCCCTGAAATCCTAAATCTTAAACCCTAAACCCTAAACCCTAAACCATAGACCCTAAACCCTAAACCCTGGACCCTAGAGCCTTAAACCTAAACCCTAAATCCTAGAACATAAACCCTAACCCTAGACCCTAAACCCTAAAACCTAAACCCTAAAACATAAACCCTAGACACTAGACCCTAGACCCTAGACCCAAAACCCTAAACCCTACGCCATAAACCCTAAACACTAAAACCTAAACCCTAAACCTAAACCATAAACCCGAAACCCAAAACACTAGACCCAAAATCCTAAACCCTAAACCCTAGACCATAAACCGTACACCCAAAACCCTAAACTCTAAACACTAAGCCCTAAACCCTAGACCCTATACCCTAAAATCCTAGACCCTAAAACCCTAAACTCTAAACCCTAAACACTAGACCCTAGAACCTAAACCGAAAAACCCTAAACCCTAAACCCTAAACCCTAAACCCTAAACCCTAGATCCTAAACCTTAAACTTTAAACCCTGGACCTTAAACCCTAAACCCTAAACCCTAAACCCTAAACCCTAAACCCTAAACCCTAAACCCAAAATCATAAATCCTAAACCCTAGACCCTAGACCCTATATCTTAAACCCTAAACGCCAAACACTAAGCCCTAAACCCAAAAACCCTAAACCCTAAACCCTAAACCCTAAACCCTAAACACTAAACCCCAAAACCTACACGCTAAACCCTAAACAATAAATTCTAAACCCTAACCCTGAACCCTAAATCATAAACCTTAAACCCTAAATCCTAAACTCTAAGCCTTAGACCCTAGAGCCTAAAACCTAAGCCCTAAATCCTAGACCACAAACCCTAAATCCTAGACCGTAAACCCTAGACACTAAACCCTAAAACCTAAACCCCAAACCCTAAACCCTAAACCCTAGACACTAGACCGTAGACCCTCGACCCTAAACCCTAAACCCTAAACCCTAAATCCAAAACCCAAAACACTAAACCCTAAAGCCTAAATCCTAAATCCTAAACCCTAAACCTAAACCATAAACCCGAAACCCTAAACACTAGACCTTAAATCCTAAACCATAAACTCTAAACCCTAATCCCAAAACCCAATACTCTAAACGCTAAACCCTAAACCGTAAACCCTAATACGAAAACCCTAAACCCTAGACCCTAGATCCTAGACCCTAGACCCTAAACCCTCAACCCTAAACCCTAAATCCTAAAATCTAATCCCTAAACCGTAGACCCTAAATCACAGACCCTAAACTCTAAACTTTGAGCCCGAAATCCTAAACCCTAAACCCCAAACCCTAGACCCTTCACCCTAAACCCTAAGCCCTAAACCCGAAACCATATACCCTAGAGCTTAAACCTTAACCTCTAAATCCTAAACCCCAAAACTCTAAACCCCAAACCGTAAACCCTTGACCCTAAACCATAAATCTTAGACCTGAAACCCTAAAACTTAAACCCTAAACCCTAAACCCTAAGCCCTAAACCCTGAATCCTAAACCCTAAACCCTAAACCCTGACCCTAAACCCTAAACTCTTACCCCATAACCCTAAACCCTAAACCCTAGACCCTAGACCCTAAACCCAAACCCTAAACCCGAAACCCTAAATCCTAAACCCTAGACCCTAAATCGTAGACCCTAAACCCTAAATCCTAAGCTCGAAATCCTAAACCCTAAACCCCAAACCCTAGACCCTTAACCCTAAACTTCAAACCCTAAACCCTTAACCCTAAACCCTAAGCCCTAAGCCCTAAACCCTAAACCATAAACCCTAGACGCCAGAACTTAAACCTTAGACTCTATATAATAAACCCCAAAACTCTAAACCCTAAACCCTAAAACCTAGACCCTAAACTGTAAACCCCAAACCCGGAACCCTGAACCATAAATCCTAAACCTTAATCCCTAAACACTAGACGCTAGACCCTAGACAATAGACCCTAAACCCTACACCTTAAACCCTAAACTCTAACACGTAAACCCTAAAACCTAAACTCTAAACCCAAAACCCTAAACCCAAAACTCTAGACCCTAAACCCTAAAGCTTATACCCTAAACCCTAAACCCTAAACCCTAGACTGTAAACCCTAAACCCTAAACTCGGAACCCTAAATCCAAAATTGTAATCCCTAAACACTAGACCCTAAATCGTAGACCCTAAACCCTAAACCCTAAACCTTAGACCCTGAACCTTAAACCCTAAGTCCTAAACCCTAAACCCTAAACCCTAAACCCTAAATGCCAAACGCTAAACCCTAAACCCAAAAACCCTAAACCATAAACCTTAAACCCAAACCCTAGACCCTAGACTCTAAACCCTAAACCCTAAACCCTAAACCCAATACCCTAAACCCTAAACAATAAACCCTTACCCTAAAACCTAAATCTTAAACCTTAAATCCTAAACCTTAAACCTAAACCCTAAGCCCTAAACCCTAAACCCTAAACCCGAAACCCTAAACCGTTAACCCTAAACCCTAAACCTAAAACCCTAAACTCTAAACCCAAAACACTAAACCCTGAACCCTAAACCCCAAACTCTAAACCCTAAAACCTAAACCCTATACCCTAAACCCTAGACCTTAAATTGTAGACCCTAAACCCTAAACCCTAAGTCCTATATCCTAAACCGTAAACCGTAAACCCTAGACCCTAGACCCTAAACCGTAAACCCTTAATGCTAAACCCGAAACCCAAAAACACTAAACCCTAAACCCTAAACCCTAAACCTTAAACCTTAAACCCTAAACCCTAGACCCTAAACCCTAAACCCTAGACCGTACACACTAAACCCTAAAACCTATACCCTAAACCCTAAACCTTAAATTCTAAACCCTAAACCCTCATCCCTAAACCCTAAACCCTAAACCCTAAACCCTAGACCTTCAACCCTAAACCATAAACCCTAAACCCTAAACCCTAAACATTAGACCCTAAACCCTAAACCATAAACCCTAAACACTAAACCCTAAACACAAAAACCCTAAAACCTAGACCGTAAACCATAGACCCTAAACCCTAGACCCTAAACCCTAAACCCTAAATAATAAACCATAAATCGTAACCTTGAACCTTAAACCCTAAACCTTAGATCCAAAACTCTAAACCCTAGATCCTAGACCCTAAAACCTAAACCTTAAATCCATGACCATAAACCCAAAACCCTTGACACTTAACCCTAGACCCTAAACCCTAAAACCTAAACGCTAAACCCTAAAACCTAAACTCTAAACCCTAGACCCTAAACCCTACACCCTAAACCTTAAACCCCAAACCCTAGACCCTAAACCCTAAACCCTAAACCCCAAATGGTTTTCGGATCGATGGGCATTGAGAATGTCAAATGAATGTTTGCACTACGGGCAAGTGACTCCGAGATTGTAAGTGGCCCATCAAAAGGATACATGTTACACTGCACAAAAATAAAATTGATGAGTAACACAATCCATACCTTAACATTAAAGGCAGAACAATGAAAGGCGTAAAATATCAAAATCATTATCAATCGTTCAAGTAGTTCCAAATCTAGTAAGTGCAAGGGTTCAGGTGAGAAAAAGTGTCCATGCATCACAAAGATCAAAGAGGCGGATATAAAACTAGATAATCCAATATGATGATCGAGAAAAGCTTAATCATTGTGTTTAAAGTGAAGAACAAACAAATTTCTCAAAATACTTACAATAATTGTCAAATATGTATCAAGGTAGAAAACAGTACACAGTAGATCATAAACGCCGATGACTTGTAATCAAGTAATGACATCTCATTTTTTAAATCCAAATGCAAAAGAAATTTATCCTAATTGAAAAGTGATTCATGCTGCAAATAATTTACTAGGATTCAATAATTATGACAGATTTGAAATCATCACTACTGCTGGTCAATAAAAATATATTTCCCCTCTTCTCTTTCCAACAACCAAAACGTTATAACAACATAATATTTCAAGAACAAGATATAAATCACATTATATGTCAAATTAAATCCCCAAATGTGAGGCATGATGCTACTTGAAAAGTTATCACAATTGAACGAAGAATAAAACAGAGAGAAGAAAGAGTAAATGAGTGCTTAAGAAAATCATGTAATTGCAAAACACCACAATGTTAATACCATCCTTATAAATTCCTATTCTCTCCCACTCTACGACCGTAGTCTTCGCAAAATCATCATTACTGAAACTAAAAGGAAAAATTGTAGAAAAGAAACCACTTCTCTGGAAAAAACTCCTTGTGAGTGTTAGGATTTATAAAAAATGAATCCAGATAAGTGTTTCCCTTCTCCTCTGTTTCTCGCTATTATTATTATTTTTTTATTGTTATTATTATTATTATTCTCTTTGTCAATTATTATTCATGTGCTTCTACTACTACTACCTTTACACCAATTGATAACTACTTGATTGCTTGTGGTTCTTCCCAAAACATCACTTTTGCAAGTCGAACTTTTATTGTTGTTTCTCAACATTCCACAGTACGATTTCAATCTCAAAGTTCTGTGATTGCAACCGTAAATTCCTCCGACATATCTCCAATCTACCAATCCACTCGCATCTTCACAGGTTTAGATAGTGTCTCATAAATCATATATATAAAATGATGTAATTAAGATAAAGCCAAATTAAACAAAAAGTAATTAATACCAACATCATCTCCTTCCTCAATTCCTCTCTCCATAATAAATAGAAAGCAAATTACGATCGAGCTTAAACCTTGAAATATAAATTTTTCTTCAGAAGAAGTCAATAATCCATTTCATCCACAACATCTATATTAGCAGCGCAAGACAAGAACCTGTGGAAAATCCTAAATAGTGTAGAGCAAGAGATTTCCCTCACTTACCTCCAAACCAAACACTTCCTCTTCCGCGGCGGCGGAAGCCTCTTCTCCTTCACTCTCCCGAAGCACTTCTGCATTTTCTTCGGCAAGATCTACTGCAACGAGACGACGGTGCCAAGAGATCTGATGCAACGAGACGACGGCGCCGAGAGATCTGTCCGGTGGCCATGGATCCTCCTTCGATGGTGAGACTTTTTGCCGCCGATGAGAGTGTTCGAGAGGTTGGGCGAGAGAGAGAGAAGGGACCAATAAACTTATTAGGGTAAATTAGGGTTAAAGTGAATTAGTAATTTAGTATTTAGAATATAATATTTTATATAAATAATAAAATACGAAATTATATTATCATTTAATAAATATTTTTATTATAGTAACATGTCTAACTGCTAGTATAGCAAAATTGTTTAGTGGCACTCCTAAATAAAATGTTACTAAAAATCATGTTTATAGTAGCAAATAAATAAATTGTTACAACATTTGAGTTTTACTGGCTATTTCAAAATCAGCTACTAAAAAACAGCTACTAAATCTTATTTTTGTGGTAGTGTACACTATTACAAAAAAGGTTTTTACCAGTAGTTTAAACTGCTGTTAAAAATGACTAAAGCTGCTACTAAATGTTATACCAGCTGTTGTCCTTACTGCTACTATTAAGGTCCAATCTGCTGCTATTTCCCTGTCACTAGAATGTTCTAGTAGCAAAATACAAACTGTTGGTATAAGCTTTTTCTATAGTAACAAGCAAGAACATTGCTGCTATAAAAAAAATGCTGCTATAGACACATTTTATACTGTCAATAAAAAAATGCTAGTATAGACACATTTTATATCGGCAATAAAAAACTACTGGTATAAAAACATTTTATACTGGCAATAAAAAACTGCTGCTATATGGTATGTATTTTAACAACTATAATAACTGCTTCTCTTGGTACATGTGACATTATTACATCTCAATATAAATATTCTTTCCAATATCAAACATGTCACGACCCCAAATCGGGAGTACATTACCGGCTTGGGAATAGATTTTACCTCTAAACCCGTAAGCCTTATCCTATTCACATGACTATAACTACCCTGCTATATAAACAATATATATATCATACTAGTGGCCACACCTCACTGGTGGCCTAATTAACCTGCAATCTGCGATTCGCTCAATACCGCTTCAGCTCAACTCAGTGTAAGTGTTAATATCATATTGACCGTACGTCTCAATACCTACGATCTATCCTATTCACATGCAGCAAACACACATAATATATATATCCATATCATATTGACCGTACGATCTATCTTATTCACATGCAGAAGTTTATATACTCAAACATATATCCTTGTTTATCCCTAACTGGACCCTGTCTTTAAGTACATATGAAGCCAACAATTCTAGAGTAGGTACATATTAAAAGCTGTAAATATATATACACAACTCTTACAACTTTAAAATATGTACAACAAGAGAAATCAAAATAACCAAAAGGTGTCCACCCACGCGAACACGTGCGTAAGGATGGGCTAATGTTCGTATCACTGCCCGGACGTCGACGCTTGCCCGATCCCTGTATCTGAAACATTGAAGCAGAGGGAGTGAGTCAAACAGACTCAGTGAGAAGCTTCCCATCCTCGGCGTAGCGGCGGGTACCACTACAGCTGGGGAAGGGAAACACCCACAATCACATGCGCATGAAAGTCCAGTTTATCACATGTTATATTACGATCAGGTAATATTAATATAACACGAAATTAAAGATAAACCTACGGATCATGCTCCTCTATCATACTTCTCATAAACAAATAATCATATTTAACATATCATCTGAAAACTATAAATCACTCAAGTGAACCTAGTACCAGGCTAGGTCAATGGCCTCAACGGGCAATTTCTTTTAAATCTTTACGTGACGCTAGTGCTAGGCTAGGGCAATGGCCTAAACGGGCAAATCTTTTAGTCTTTTACTGACCCTAGTACCAGGCTAGGGCAATGGCCTCAACGGGCAAATCTTTTAGTCTTTTACTGACCCTAGTGCAAGGCTAGGGCAATGGCCTCAACGGGAAAATCTTTAAGTCTTTTACTGACGCTAGTACCAGGCTTGGGCAATGGCCTCAACGGGCAAATGCTTTACTCTTTAACTGACCCTAGTGCCAGGCTAGGGCAATGGCCTCAACGGGAAATTGTTTTAACTTGTTTCTCTTCCCAAGCTTTCAGTTGGGATCCTGACTCTATCTACCCATTACTATCCTAAACTGACCTTACCTAGGTAGTGTGAACATCCCTATGACTGACTAATCAATTAAGAGACCGTATTAATCCTCATACTGTTCCCAAACCCTTCGTTTAGATCACAACCTAGCTCTAAGGTCTTCCCTAAGTTTAATTACCATAAAACGTCGACGTCTACTAACAACTTCTATACGATTTCTTTAATGAGTTTCTAATTAATAGGGTAAACCAAACTTTGGACTCAATCAACAACTTACCCCTTGCTTGTACTGTTCGACGTACCTCATGTCATCACATGGATACCCTTCAGTAACTCTTTACCTGTAGTCAAACACACATATACAAATACTTTCATGGATAACAGTTTAGGAACAACAATAGCATGTTAACCACTAAACGATTCTTACAAACAGGCAAGTAGGCAAACCACATTTTCACATCCTCAATCAACCCTGTAGGGCAAGGATGGGAATCCCCTCACCTGGACGGCTTCCTTGCGCTTGTCCTGGAGTTACTCCCGCTCCGGACGAGTCGTGGTTTCCTAACAAACGCATTTACGTGGTTAACAATCTTAACTATATGCAACTCATATGCGTATGGTATGCTCGTACCTATAAATGCACCTAGACGTTGCCAAAAACCGAGTTCTTGGTCTTATTCGTCTTCCCTCTCTTCCATGAGAGTCTCAAGTGCTTCACACTTGGTTTCGTACAATTATCGCTCACCTTGAATTGATTTTTGGAGCCTTGGATACGAGGTACTAAACCTCAATATCCTTTTAAATTTTCCTACTTAAGGTTTCCTAATAATTACGAAGAAATAAAGTTGCCACTTTAAAATTTGGACTTTATTGTTCCGCAAGTTTCCATCTTTGAGAAACAAGAAAGTACCTAAGATGATTCTTGATGCTTGATAGCATATTTAGAATTAGTGTAGGGTGTTTAAGATTGAAAAGAAGAGGTTTGGAGCCCTCAACATCACCCTTAAAGTGTATTTGGGCAATCCTAGCAAGGACCCGGCATGTTAACGTCAAGGTTCAACCTTAGTAACCTCGGGCCAGCTCTTCACGGGTCTTGTTCAGCTAATATTTCAACAATATAATTTCAATAATATCAATCCATGCCTATTTACTCAAATCCAAGCTCAATTCTTAATTATCAATAGTTTCCCCAAAGGAAAAATTAGAATTTCAACCACAAATCCTTCAAAATTCAAATTCGGCTAAGCCCAAGGGTATAATCTCGATTCTTACCCCAACTAAGTGTTGAAGAACACTTCCTAGGTCTCAAGCTACCCTCGAAACAATCCAATCGAAGGTGGATCGAAGAAATCCCTAAAAATGAAGAAATTCAGGGTTTCGAATGAAATTGGGGTTACCGACCTTTGATTCGATTGGTGGAAGGTGTAAGAGACGTCGTACCCGAGCTCCAGTGACTTCTTCCGACGTCGGCTAGCTCTCCTGGATCACTTTTCCGGCAAACCCCAACCCTTCTTCTTCTTCTTCTCCTTCCTCACGCCACTTCTCCCGCTCTCTAGTGCTCTCTCTCTCGTGCTCTCTCTCTTCTTCTTTCTCTTATCTCACTCACGTATGCCCTCTCTCCCCCTTTATTTTTCTTTCCTCTACCAACCCCCTCCATATCTAAGTCACGCCCTACCCCCTTTCAATTATAAAAAATATATATAAATAAAATAAATAGTAAATAACTAAATAACAATAATTATTATTATATTAAAGAAGTGGTAAAAAAATATATATCCCCAATTAAATGCCCTTCTTTCCAATTAAACTTTTATTTTCTCTTATCTCCCAAATTGTAAATACCCAAAAATATTGCCAACTCTCTTTGCAACATTTAACTCAGGTTTCCCATTCCTTAGGTCCTGAATTTGATCCAGAAATTAAATTTCTACTTCTTTTCTTTCCCTTTCATTTCATTCTAAACTTCGAAAAATTTTCCCACGTATTACAAAACAGAATAAATACTCAAGCAAATATATATATGGATATATCTAAATGACCACTATAAATATGCAAGTTTTAAGTGCATATCCAAGAAGATTCCATACGAAACAGAACATTATTTAACCAATCTTTGTACATGAATGAAAAATTACTTTTACTAAGACAATTCAGTGTCAAGAACTACTGCTAGCAAACCATCAAACCAGAATTATGGGGCTAAAATCCAGAGGACAAGCCACAGATGGACATTCACAGCCTTCATGAGCATGTTTTAAGCCACAAATCTAAAGGGAAAAAATAGGCAACATTAAAATTTCTTAATATAGTGGGCAGCAAAAAGGGTTTTTGGATCGATGGACATTGAGAAAGTCAAATGGATGTTTTCACTGCGGGCAAGTGACTCTGGGATTGTAAGTGGCCCATCAAACGATACATGTTACACTACACAAAAATAAAATTCATGAGTAACAGAATCCATACAGTAACATTAAAGGCAGAACAAATGAAAGGCGTAAAATATCAAAATCATTATCACTCATTCAAGTAGTTCCAAATCTTGTAAGTGTAAGGGTTCATGTGAGGAAAAGTATGCATGCATCACAAAGATCAAAGAGGCGGATATAAAACTAGATACTCCAATATGATGATCGAGAAAAGCTTAATCACTGTGTTAAAAGTGAAGAACAAACAAATTTCTCAAAATACTTACCATGATTGTCAAATATGTATCAAGGAACTAAAGGTAGAAAATAGTACACAGTAGATCATAAGCGCCAATGACTTGTAATCAAGTTACGACATCTCATCTTTTTAATCCAAATGGAAAAAAATTTATCCTAATTGAAAAGTGATTCATGCTGCAAATAGTTTATTGGGATTCAAAAATCATGACAGATTTGAAATCATCACTGCTGCTGGTCAGTAAAAATATCTTTTCCCTCTACTATTTCTAACAACCAAAACGTTATAACAACATAATATTTCAAGAACAAGATATACATCACATTATATGTCAAATTAAATCCCCAAATGTGAGGTATGATGCTACTTGAAAAGTTATCACAATTGAACAAAGCATAAAACAGAGAGAAGAAAGAGTAAATGGATACTTAAGAAAATCATGTAATTGCAAAACACCGCAACGTTAATACCATCCTTTGAAATTCCTATTCTCTCCCACTCTTCGACCATAGTCTTCAAAAAATCATCATTACTGAAACTAAAAGGAAAAATTGAAGAAAAGAAACCACTTCTCTGGAAAAAATTTCTTGTGAGTGTTAGGATTTATAAAAAATGAATCCAGATAAGTGTTTCCCTTCTCCTCTATTTCTCGCTATTATTATTATTATTATTGTTGTTGTTGTTATTGTTATTATTATTATTATTATTCCCTTTGTCAATTATTATTCATGTGCTGCTACTACTACTACCTTTACACCAATTGATAACTACTTGATTGCTTGTGGTTCTTCCCAAAAGATCACTTTTGCAGGTCGAACTTTTATTGCTGATTCTCAACATTCCACAGTATGATTTCAATCTCAAAGTTCTGTGATTGCAACCATAAATTCCTCCAATATATCTCCAATCTGCCAATCCACTCGCATCTTCACAGGTTTAGCTAGTGTGTCAAATATCATATATATAAAATCGTGTAATTAAGATAAAGCAAAATTAAACAAAAAGAAATTAATACCAACATCATCTCCTTCCTCAATTCCTCTCTCCATAATAAATAGAAAGCAAATTACGATAGAGCTCAAACCTTGAAATATAAATTTTTCTTCAGAAGAAGTCAATAATCCTTTTCATCCACAACATCTATACTAGCAGCGCAAGACAAGAACCTGTGGAAAATCCTAAACAGAGTAGAGCAAGAGATTTCCCCCACTTACCTCCAAACCAAACACTTCCTCTTCCGCAGTGGCGGAGGCTTCTTCTCCTTCACTCTCCTGAGGCACTTCTGCGTTTTCTCCAGCAAGTTCTGCTGCAACGAGATGACGGCGCCGAGAGATCCGTCCGGCGGCCATGGATCCTCCTTTGATTGTGAGAGTTTTTGCCGCTGATGAGAGTGTTTGAGAGGTTGAGCGAGAGAGAGAGAAGCGACCAATAAACTTATTAGGATAAATTAGGGTTAAGCTGAATTAAAACTTAGTATCTAGAATATAATATTTTATATAAAATATAAAATATGAAATTATATTATAATTTAATAAATATTTTTGTTATAGTAACATGTCTAACTGCAAGTATAGCAAAACTTTTTAGTGGCACTCCTAAATAAAATGTTACTAGAAATCATGTTTATAGTAGGAAATAAATAACTTGTTACAATATTTGAGTTTTACTAGCTATTTCAAAATCGGGTACTAGAAAACAGCTACTAAATCATATTTTTGTAGTAGTAGTGTACACTACTACAAAAAAGATTTTTACCAGCAGTTTAAACTGCTGCTAAAAATGACTAAAGCTACTACCAAAAGTTATATCAACTGTTGTCCTAACTGCTGCTATTAAGGTCCAATCTGCTGTTATTTCCCTGTCATTAGAAAGTTCTACTAGCAGAATGCAAACTGTAGGTATAAGCATTTTCTATAGTAACAAGCAAGAACATTGCTGCTGTAAAAAAAACTGCTGCTATAGACACATTTGATACTGGCAATAAAAAACTGCTTGTATAGACACATTTTATACCGCCAATAAAAAAGTACTGGTATAGACACATTTTATATGGCAATAAAAAACTGCTGCTAAATGCAATGTATTTTAACAACTATAATAACTGCTTCTCTTGGTACATGTGACAATATTACATCTCAATATAAATATTCTTTCCAATATCAAACAGAATAAATACACGAGTATATATATATATATATGGATATCTCTAAATAGCCACTATAAATATGCAAGTTTTAAGTGCATATCCAAGAAGATTCCCTACGAAACATAACATTATTTAACCAATCTTTGTACATGAATGAAAAATTACTTTTACTAAGACAATTCAGTGTCAAGAACTACTACTAGCAAACCATCAAACCATAATTATGGGGCTAAAATCCAGAGGACAAGCCACATATGGACGTTGACAGCCTTCATGAGCATGTTTTAAGCCACATATCTAAAGGGAAAAAATGGCAACATTAAAATTTCTTAATATAGTGGGCAGCAAAAAGGGTTTTGGGATCGATGGACATTGAGAAAGTCAAATGGAAGTTTGCACTGCTGGCAAGTGACTCTGGGATTGTACGTGGCCCATCAAAGGATACATGTTACACTACACAAAAATAAAATTCATGAGTAACAGAATCCATACCTTAACATTAAAGGCAGAAAAATGAGAGGCGTAAAATATCAAAATCATTGTCAATCATTCAAGTAGTTCCAAATCTAGTAAGTGTAAGGGTTCAGGTGAGAAAAAGTATGCATACATCACAAAGCTCAAAGAGGCAGATATAAAACTAGATACTCCAATATGATGATCGAGAAAAACTTAATCACTGTGTTAAAAGTGAAGTACAAACAAATTTCTCAAAATACTTACCATAATTGTCAAATATGTATCAAGGAACTAAAGGTAGAAAACAGTACACTGTAGATCATAAATGCCAATGACTTGTAATCAAATAATGACATCTCATCTTTTTAATCCAAATGCAAAGAAAATTTATCCTAATTGAAAAGTGATTCATGCTGCAAATAATTTATTGGGATTCAAAAATCATGACAGATTTGAAATCATCACTGCTGCTGGTCAGTAAAAATATCTTTTCCCTCTACTATTTCCAACAACAAAAACGTTATAACAACAGAATATTTCAAGAACAAGATATACATCGCATTATATGTCAAATTAAATCCCCAAATGTGAGGCATGATGCTACTTGAAAAGTTATCAAAATTGAACAAAGCATACAACAGAGAAAAGAAAGAGTAAATGGGTGCTTAAGAAAATCATGTGATTGCAAAACACCACAATGTTAATACCATCCTTTGAAATTCCTATTCTCTCACACTCTACGATCGTAGTCTTCACAAAATCATCATTATTGAAACTAGAAGGAAAAATTGTAGAAAAGAAACCACTTCTCTGGAAAAAATTCCTTGTGAGTGTTAGGATTTATAAAAAATTAATCCAGATGAGTGTTTCCCTTTTCCTCTGTTTCTCGCTGTTGTTGTTATTATTATTATTATTATTATTATTGTTATTATTGTAATAGCCCGAAAAATTTCAAGGATTAAAGAATGATTTATTTCGGGGCAAGGAATTAAAACTTAAAAAAAAAAAGAATATAGAAAAAGTATGAATGTTAAAAGAAACCGGAAAGAAATTTTTTTTTTCCGAAGATTGTAATACCCGAGGGGTATTTTTGGAATCAAGTCAAATATATAGTAAGACTTAGAAGGGTCATCATTTGTAGTTGAAATGTAAATAAAATAAAATAAAATAAATACATAATATAATGGAATAATAATAAATAAACAAGTAAACAAATAATAGTTGTGTGTATATAAATAGATAAATGGACTTAATTAATATTTGATGGGATAATATAAAATTGATAGAATTGTGATATTGATGTTACACATTTTTTACTAAAGAAATTAAAATTAATTTTTTAGAATGGAATAAGATTTTTTTTATATTAAGATTTTAATAGGTTTAGGGTTGAGAATTTAGGAAATTAAAATAAATATTAAAATTCGGTACACAAGATTATAATTTAGTTAAAATGTGATTACAAGAATTTTACTGATCTCATAGTTTAAATTTGGAAATTTTTCGAACATAAAAATTATACTAGGTAGGAAATTTTTATCTGCAAGAGACTTAATGACAGATATTTTTAATAGGCCTATGATTTTCCAAAATTTTCTAAACTTTCCCATTTTTACCCATAAATAAATCTAAATAAGAAAGTCTCATCATAAATTTATTTTACCATACCCCAAAAGTTGTTAAATGTCCAAATTACCCTTAAATTCCAAACCCAAACCCAACATAAGTGAGCATCTTTTTCTCCAGCAAAAGAACCACGTCAAACTTCTCCATTCCCTTTATCTCTTCTTCTTCACATTTTCTCTCTTAGGGCAAGCAACAAGTGAAGAAATCCTTCACTTTCCACCATGTTTCTTGCATCCACCCACCAATTCCATGCCTCATCAAGCTCCCTCCACCATTGTTAAGCATTAACAAGTTTGGGGAACCTCCATGGATTTCCAAATTCGGACTTCCCCATAGGTAAGCATCAAAATCTTGTTTTCACCTCTTAAATCATAGGTTTCTTGATGGGAATGAGTTACCTATCAATAGTATATCACCTTAGGATCATTTTTGAACATAGAGATCACCCAAATATTGAGTTCTATGGAGATTTCTACCCAAGGGTTTCTAACCTACGAATTTTGGCAAAATTTATGGAATTTATAAATTTTCTTAAACTTGATGGATTGTATGGACTTCAAATGAATTATTTTGGTATTCTAAATGATTTGTAAGAACGCCCAATAATTGGAATAATGATATGTGAACATTTGGTGAAAATGAGAACTTTTCATATTTGGCAAATTCTCCATTGATGGAGGTTGGAGAGTGAACTAGTTTGTAAACTTGTTTATTTATTCATTAATTGAGTTGAACTAAAAGAGAACACCAAATGATGACCATAGGCCAACTAAATGAACTTGGGGTTGGATAAATGTAAGAATTCATAAGAAAAGAAACTAGGAAATTGTATGAAATTTGATATCGATTGAATTGGTTGTATGTGATAGGGTTCAAGTACTTCCTTGGAGACCAGAGTGCTCAAAGGGAATGCTAAGTGAAGCGGCCAAGGTGAGGGCTCTTTCATCTCTGCTCCTAGGGTTGTATGCTTATGTGGATTACATGAGTATGTGTATTCTCTGCTTGTCTGATATGTGTTAGCTAGAGGTATAGAATGCTAAAAGAATAAAGAATTAGAAAATAGAAAATAGATTGTGGAAAGTAACTTGGATAGGAAAACATATAAGTAGAGTGTAATTGTTTGGTATGATTAGTGTGTTACAAATCCAACTCGTACACTCCGGAGGCATGATGAGTATTTTATTAAATTTTTCCCACGACGGTGGCAAGAGTCGTTGTACGAAAGGACTAAGTTTTTAATTTGAAAACTCGTCACGACGGTGACTTAGATTATAATCTTGCAAAAGGAGTTACTGGTGGGTTTCGGATTTGAATATGCTAGCGATGTGATACATCGACTAGAACAACGTCAGACGGCACTTGAGACCTCAGTTTTATAATCACTATGACGATGGTGATTGCCCTATCCTGGCAATAGGGTCAGAAAAGATTTATATTGCTGTGACGATAGCTTGAGGTTCAGAGAGTGCATCTGGACGGGTATATGAGTTATATCCTATCGAGGATACTAGTCCATATTAACAAGGAGAGGAATTCTTTATCTTTCGGGAAAGATACTAAGAATCCTATTAATATGTGAGATTAAGGTAAGGAGACACAGGAGGAACCTACGGGTGAACCGTGAGCCTAACCTAGTAAACGAGAAATCATCCTATTGAGTTGGTCCAGGGTGTGTTAGTGGCCATGCTTCGAGACGTCGTGTCCTGCCCGCCATTGTGGCCTGGTTGGGTAATGGTCGAGTGGGCTCAAGCTATTGCCCCGCAGAGAGGGGTCAGAACATGCCACTTGGTGGCTATGGATCAGTTGTTTGATAGATGGAGGTTGATTGTTTTTTATTGATAGAATTGTCACGAGGTGGCCAGTATCCAAGAGAATGGGTTAAGTATGTTTTGCCACGTGGTGGCCAGCAACCCGAGTGCACGGATTCGAAGTAGAAAACTTATGTAGTGGCTAGTTGATACCCCAAAGTGGGGGAGATTAAGTAGATGTATGTTATAGTATCTGTGTGTATGTACAACTTGTCTGTGTTTGTATATAATTGTTGAAGGTGCAGCGTAGTGGTGAAGTACATGATTACGTCACCACAATGCTTGTTTGATTCAAATATGCTGAACGTGAGAAGATCGGTAAGTAAAAGCCAGCACTATATGTTACGTGTTTATTCGCTGACTGATGACGTGGAATAAACTGTTGCATGCTTGTATCTGTTAAATGCATGTGAGTTGTTGGCTGAGATATCTGTTGTTCCGTGGTCGCCAAGAATGTATGCTAATTAATAGTAACCAGTTGTTTTTGTATGTGGTTGTGTATGACTCCCAATCACAGCGCCATGGTACCCGCCTTGCGCCGGGGATGGGAGAGTCCTAATTAAGTCGCGTGGTTAAGACTCACACCTCATTTTTACTACACAGAGACAGGTTAAGTACATGTGGAAGTAGTCTCGGTGGAGCGAGGAACGAACAGAACTTTCCAAGACCCACAACTTGTTCATGTGGGTGAACGAATTGTAATTGTAATTTAATTTACTTTATCATGTATCATAAAGTAAAGGGTAGACGTACCCAACTATATTGTATCACTAAATCTAGAACTGTCAGCTTCACACACCTTAAAGATCAGGATCCGTTAGATTACGATGCAGGGAAAACTTGTTTCCAATATATATATATATACATATATCTGTTGCATGCGAATAGGATAGGCAGCACCTTCGGATGTGTAGCCAGTAGACAGGTTTATATTATGTGTGTTTTCCTATATCTATGTCCTGAAGCGGCACTGGCCGTGGATTTGCTTGCCTAGGATAGGCCACCAATTCGATGTAGCCATGGTATTACAATGCATGTGAATGTATTTTTCAATAATAGATATTCTGTCAATTAGGTGATAAGGCTTACAAGCATAGGGATATTCCCTGTGTCTGTGCCGGTCACGGTCCTCTAAACGGGGGTCGTGACAATCTTGGTATCAGAGGCAGGTTGTTCTTTAAGAGTGTGAAGCTAACTAGTAGTCTCGGGTGTCAGTTGGGCTAGCCATTACAAATCCGAACATAAAATACTCATCATGCTTCCAGAGTGTATGAGTTGGATTTGTAACACACCAATCATAGAAAACAATCACACTCTACTCCTATGTCTTCCTATCCAAGCTACTTTCCACAACCAATTTTTTCTAGTTCTTTCATTCTTTTAGAATTCTATATCTCTAGCTAACACATACCAAACAAGCAGAGAATATACAGACTCATGTGATCCACATAAGCATACAACCCTAGGAGCAGAGATGAAAGAGTCCTCACCTTGGCCAACCTTCCATACAATCCTCTCCTGTAACTTAAGTCTCCTCGGAGTTCCTGTTGCACTCAATCGTGTGCCGTTGTTCCTATAAGAACAACATTTACTTCATTAAGGTTATTACTTAGCTTGACTTGTTATTTATATGTCCATTACTCTCACGTGTAGTGCATGTTTGCCAAAGAGTCAGGCTCTTGGTCCTATTGGACTTCTCTATCCCGACTTATGCGTATCCTTCCTCGGACACTTGTCTTACTCGCATATAACACTCTACTTGAGTGTTTCACATACTTGGATTTGAGTATTAGACCTCTATCTAACTTGTATTCGCATCTAAGGAAGCTTATCTAGCTTAATTGGAAGGAATCCTAATTTTAGGAAGGTTTAAACATTTTGATTCAACTTGTGTTCCTACTTGGGTTTTAGAAATCTAATTTCTAAACCTCAATATACCTCCAATTTATCCTACTTGGGTTCCAAGAAATCTAGTTTCTAAACCTCAACATACCTCCAATTTATACTACTTATGGTTTCTTAATGGTTGTGAAGGGATAAGGTTGCAATTCACAAAGTTAGACCTAATTTGTTCTGTAAGTTTCCATCCTTGAGAAACAAGAGGGTACTTGGAGTGATTTAATCCTCAAAAAGTGAATTAATTCTCAAAAACATGTTTAGGAGTGTTCTAGGGTGTTTAGGATTGAAGAGAGGGGGTTTGGAGACCTCAGTTCGCCCTAAAAATGGGTTTGGGGCGAGCCAGGCACGGATAGTGGCCACACCTCACTGGTGGCCTAATTAACCTGCAATCCGTTGTTCGCTCAATACCGCTTCAGCTCAATCCAGTGTATAGATATATTTATCAGCACTCATAATGTAAATATTAATATCATATTGACCGTACGTCTCAATACGTACGATCTATCCTATTCACATGCAGCAAGCACACATATTATATATATCCATATCATATTGACCGTACGCCACAATGCGTACGATCTATCCTATTCACATGCAGAAGTTTATATACTCAAACATATATCCTAGTTTATCCCCAACTGGACCCTATCTTTAAATACATGTGAAGCCGACAAGTCTAGAGTGAACGTACGTCAAAAGCTGTAAATCTTTACAACATTTACAACTTTAAAATTTGTACAACAAAAGAAAGCAAAATAACCAAAAGGAGTCCACCCACGCGAACAAGAGCGTAAGCATGGTCTGATGTCCGTATCACTGTCCGGACGTCGATGCCTGCCCGATCCCTGTATCTGAAACATTAAAGCAGAGGGAGTGAGTCAAACAGACTCAGTGAGAAGCTTCCCATCCTCGGCGTAGCGGCGTGTACCAGTACAGCTAGGGAAAGGGAAACACCCACAATCACATGCGCATGAAAGTCCAGTTTATCAAATGTTATATTACGATCAGGCAATATTAATATAACATCAAATCGAAGATAAGCCTACGGATCATGCTCCTCTATCATACTTCTCATAAGCAAACAATCATATTTAACATATCATCTAAAAACTGTAAATCACTCAACTGACCCTAGTACCAGGCTAGGGCAATGGCCTCAACGGGCAATTTCTTTTAAATCTTTAACTGACCCTAGTTCCAGGCTATGCAAATGGCCTCAAAGGGAAAATCTTTTAGTCTTTTACTGACCCTAGTACCAGGCTAGGGCAATGGCCTCAACGGGCAAATGCTTTACTCTTTAACTGACCCTAGTGCCAGGCTAGGGCAATGGCCTCAACGGGCAATTGTTTTAACTTGTTTCTCTTCCCAAGCTTTCAGCTGGGATCCTGACTCTATCTACCCATTACTATTGAACTGACCCTAGTGCCAGGCTAGGGCAATGAATTTACCTTGGTAGTGTGAACATCCCTACGACTCATTAATCAATTAAGAGATCGTATTAATCCTCATATTGTTCTCAAACCCTTGTTTTAGATCATAACCTAGCTCAAAGGTCTTTCCTAAGTTCAATTGCCATAAAACGTCGACGTTTACTAACAACTTCTATACGATTTCTTTAATGAGTTTCTAATTAATAGGGTAAACCAAACCTTGGACTCAATCAACAACTTACCCCCTTGCTTGTACTGTTCGGTGTACCTCATGTCATCACATGGATACCCTCTAGTACCTTTCTACCTATAGTCAAACACACATATACAAACACTTTCATGGATAAAAATTTAGGAACAACAATAGCATGTTAACTACTAAACAATTCTTACAAATAGGCATATAGGCATACCACATATCCACATCCTCAATCAACCCTGTAGGACAAAGATGGGAAACCCCTCACCTAGACGGCTTCCTTGCGCTTGTCCTGGAGTAACTCCCGCTCCGGACGTATCGTGGTTTCCTAACGAATGCATTCAAGTGGTTAACATCTCATCTATATGCAAACCATATGCATACTACATGCTCATGTCTAGAATGCATCTCGACGTTGCCAAGAACCGAGTCTTTGGTCTTATCTGTCTTCCCTCTCTTTTCTATGAGAGTCTCAAGTGCCTTGCACTCGGTTTCATACAACCATCGTTCTCCTTGAGTTGCTTTTGGGGCCTTGGATTTGAGTTACTAAACTTCAACGTGCTTCTAAGCCATCCTACTTAAGGTTATCTAATGACGGTGTACAGGGAATTTGGAAATTCAAGAAGTTGGGCGTAGCTTATTCCGTAAGTTTCTATACTTCGGGGATAAGAAGACATTCGAAATGGTTTTGATCCTTAAAAACATGGTTGGGGTGTCCTAAGATGTTTCGGATTGAAAATAGGAGGATCGGACGCCCCGTATTGGCTTAAAAATGGCTTTTGAGCATGCTGGACAGAGGCCCGGCGCTATAGCGCCAAGCTGCTGCCCAGCAGCTTTTGGTGAACCAGAGAAATGACGCTATAGCGCCAGTGTTGGCGCTACAATGCCGGTTCGCAGCACAGCAATTCGTTTGCTGTGGTGTGGGCCGGTTTAAGCCCGTTCCTGCCCCCTTTCGACCCCGGCTTCGACTCCGCACCTCACGGGTTTTGTTCCCCTTCAATCCAACGACATAAATCCAACCCTAACTACACAAATCCAAGCCCGATTCCAAATTTATCAGCGAATCCCCAAATTGGGAATATTTAGAATTTTAAACCCGAAACCCTTTTAAATTCGAATTCGGCTAAACCCGAGGGTATAGCCTCGATTATTACCCCAACTAAGTGTTCAAGAACACTTCCTAGGTCTCAAGCTACCCTCGAAACAACCCAATCGAAGGTAGATTGAAAAAATTCCTAAAATGAAGAAATTGAGGTTTTCGAATGAAATTGGGGTTACCAACCTTTGATCCGATTGGTGGAAGGTGTAGGAGACGTCGTACCCGAGCCCCGATGACTTTTTCGGCGCAGCTAGCTCTCCCCGATCACTTTTCCGGCGCACCCTACCTCTTCTTCTCCTTCTCCTTCACGCCACCTTTCTCTCTCTCTCTCTCTTCTTTCCCTTTCTTCTTTCTCTCTATTCTTTCTCATCCTCCTTCATTCCTTTATCACCAAACCCAGGGCACCCCACTTCCCATTTCTAAAATAATTAATTAAAATAATATATATATATATATATATATAATAATAAAAATGAATGAATAAATGAAAACTAAATATTAATGATAATTATATTATAATAGAGAAGAGGTGGAAAATATCCCCAAATTAAATCCTCCTCTTTCCAATTAAATTTTTTATTTTCTCTTATATCCCAAAAATATTTTCTACTCCCCTTTTTCCTATTTAATTCAGGTTTCCAATTTCTTAGGTCCTGAATTAAATCCAAAAAAATTATTTTCTACTTCTTTTATTCCCCTTTTCATTTCATTTTAATCTTCGAAAAAAATTTCCCGGGTACTACAGATTTGCTCCTACCTCCAAGCCCTAGTTCTCTCTCTCTCTCTTCTCCCTCTCTCTCCTTTCCTTTCTTTCTTTCTTCTTCTCTTTTCCTTTCTTCCTGTGGCTGCACTCTCTCTTTTTCTTTCATTTATTTTTCTTTTCCTTTCCTTTCTTTAATAATTAATATATATTAATAATAATAACAAAATATGAAAATAGTATAAAATAAATAAATTAATTAATTAATAACTATATAAACAATAACTAATAGTATTTTTATTTAGTTCCCACTCCTATTTCTTTTAGGTTTCTAATTTCTTAGGTCCTAAATTAATCCAAAAAAATTATTTTCTACTTCTTTCTTTTATCTTTTATTTTACTTCAAATTCTGAAAAATTTTCTCGGTTCCTTTCCGGTTTCCCTTAACTTTCATAATTTTCCTATATTCTTTTTTTAAGGTTTTAAATTCTAGCCCTGGAATAAATCCTTCTTTAATCCTCAAACTTTTTAAATAAATCATTCTTTAATCCTCGAAACATTTCGGGGTATTACATCATTACTAAAATTCTTTAATCCTCGAAATTCTAGCCCTGGAATAAATCCTTCTCCTCTGTTTCACGCTATTATTATTATTATTATTATTATTATTGTTATTGTTATTGTTATTGTTATTATTATAACTACTTGATTGCTTGTGGTTCTCCATAATAAATAGAAAGGAAATTACGATCGAGCTCAAACCTTGAAATATAAATTTTTCCTCAGAAGAAGTCAATAATCCTTTTCATCCACAACATCTACACTAGCAGAGCAAGACAAGAACCTGTGGAAAATCCTAAACAGAGTAGAGCAAGAGATTTCCCCCACTTACCTCCATACCAAACACTTCCTCTTCCGTGGCGGCGGAGGCTTCTTCTACTTCACTCTCCCGAAGCACTTCTGCGTTTTCCCCGGCAAGATCTGCTGCAACGAGACGAAGACGTCGAGAGATCTGTCCGGTGGCCATGGATCGTCCTTCGTTGGTGAGAGTTTTTGTCGCCGATGAGAGTGTTTGAGAGGTTGAGCGAGAGAGAGAGAAGCGACCAATAAACTTATTAGGGTAAATTAGGGTTAAACTGAATTAGTAATTTTGTATTTAGAATATAATATTTTATATAAATAATAAAATATGAAATTATATTATAATTTAATAAATATTTTTATTATAGTAACATGTGTAACTGCTAGTATAGCAAAACTGTTTCGTGGCACTCCTAAATAAATTTTTACTAAAAATCATGTTTATAGAAGCAAATAAATTAATTGTTACAATATTTGAGTTTTACTAGCTATTTCAAAATCAGCTACTAAAAACAGCTTCTAAATCTTTTTTTTTGTAGTAGTGTACACTACTACAAAAGAGGTTTTTACCAGTAGTTTAAACTGCTGCTAAAAGTGACTAAAGCTGCTACTAAATTTTATACCAGATGTTGTCCTAACTGCTGCTGTCACGACCCCAATTCGGGAGTACGTGACCGGCACGGGAATAGATTTTTACCTCTAAACCCGCAAGCCTTAACCTGTAAACATAATTATAACTACCCTGCTATACAATCAACATATATATATCATACTAGTGGCCACACCTCATAGGTGCCCAAATTAACCTGCAATCCGCTGTTCGCTCAATACCGCTTCAGCTCAATCCAAGGTATAGATATATTTAACAGCACTCATAATGTAAATATTAATATCATATTGACCGTACGTCTCAATACGTACGATCTATCCTATTCACTTGCAGCAAGAACACATAATATATATCCATATCATATTGACCGTACGCCTCAATGCGAACGATCTATCCTATTCACATGCAGAAGTTTATATACTCAAACATATATCCTAGTTTACCCCCAACTGGACCCTGTCTTTAAGTACATGTCAAGCCGACAATTCTAGAGTAGGTACATATCAAAAGCTGTAAATATATATATACAACTCTTACAACTTTAAAATATGTACAACAAGAGAAATCAAAATAACCAAAGGAGTCCACCCACGCGAACAAGAGCGTGAGGATGGTCTGATGTCCGTATCACTGTCCGGACGTCGATGCCTGCCCGATCCCTGTAACTGAAACAATTAAAGCAAAGGGAGTGAGTCAAACAAACTCAGTGAGAAGCTTCTCATCTGTAGTCTTAACTGTTGTCCTAACTGTTGCTAATAAGGTCCAATCTGCTTCTCTTTCCCTGTCACTAGAAAGTTCTACTAGCATAATGCAAACTGTTGGTATAAGCTTTTTCTATAGTAACAAGCAAGAACATTACTGCTATAAATAAAAAAACTGCTGCTATAGACACATTTTATACTGGCAATAAAAAACTACTGGTATAGACACATTTCATACCGGAAATAAAAAACTACTGGTATAAACACATTTTATACTGGCAATAAAAAACTGCTGCTATATGCTATGTATTTTAACAACTATAATAACTGGTTCTCTTGGTACATGTGACAATATTACATCTCAATATAAATATTCTTTCCAATATCAAACAAAATAAATACACAAGCATATATATATATATATATATATATATATATATATATATATATATGGATATATCTAAATGGCCACTATAAATATGGAAGTTTTAAGTGCATATCCAAGAAGATTCCATACGAAATAGAACATTATTTATCCAATCTTTGTACATGAATGAAAAATTAATTTTACTAAGACAATTCAGTGTCAAGAACTACTTCTAGCAAACCATCAAACCATAATTATGCGGATAACATCCAGAGGACAAGCCACAGATGGACATTGACAGCCTTCATGAGCATGTTTTAAGCCACATATCTAAAGGGAAAAAATAGGCAACATTAAAATTTCATAATATAGTGGGCAGCAAAAAGGGTTTTGGGATCAATGGACATTGAGAAAGTCAAATGGATGTTTGCACTGCGGGCAAGTGACTCTGAGATTGTAAGTGTCCCATCAAAGGATACATGTTACACTACACAAAAATTAAATTCATGAGTAACAGAATCCATACCTTAACATTAAAGGTAGAATAAATGAAAGACGTAAAATATCAAAATCATTATCAATCGTTCAAGTAGTTCCAAATCTAGTAAGTGTAAGGGTTCAGGAGAGAAAAAGTATGCATGCATCACAAAGATCAAAGAGGAAGATATAAAACTAGATACTCCAATATGATGATCAAGAAAAGCTTAACCACTGTGTTAAAAGTGAAGAACAAACAAATTTCTCAAAATACTTACCATAATTGTCAAATATGTATTGTCACAACCCCCGTTTAGAGGACCGTGCCCGGCACAAACACAGGGAATATCCCTCTGCCTGTAAGCCTTATCACCTGATTGACAGAATATCTGTTATTCAAAATACATCCACATTCACTATAATACCATGGCTACACCAAAATTGTGGCCTATCCTAGACAAGCAACTCCACAGCCAGTGCCGCTTCAGGATAAAGATATAGGAAATCACACATAATATATATAACCTGCGTACTGGCTACACATCCGAAGATGCTGCCGATCCTATTCACATGCAATAGATATATGTATATATATATACTTTGAAAACAAATTTTCCCTGTATCGTAATCTAACGGATCCTGATCTTTAAGGTGTGTGAAGCTGACAATTCTAGATTTAGTGATACAATATAGTTGGGTACGTCTACCCTTTACTTTATGATACATGATAAAGTAAATTAAATCACAATTTGAATTCATTCACCCACATGGACAAGATGTGGGCCTTGGAAAGTTTTGTTCGTTCCTCACTCCACTGAGACTTCTTGCACCTGTACTTAACCAGCCACTATGTAGTAAAAATGAGTTGTGAGTCTTAACCACGCGACTCAGTGAGAACTCTCCCATCCCCGGCGCAAGGCAGGTACCATGGCTCTGGGATTGGGACTCATACACAACCACATGCAAAAACAACGGGTTACTGTTAATTCGCATACATTCTTGGCGACCACACAACAACAGAAATTTCACCCAAACACTCACATGCATTTAATAACTATAAACATGCAGCAGTTTATTCCATGCCATCAATGAGCAAGTAAACATGTAACATATAGTACCGGCTTTTGCTTATCGGTCTTCTCACGTTTCAGCATGTTTGAATCAATCAAGACGTGTGGCGACGTAATCCTGTACGTTACCATTACGCTGCACAATCAGTAATTATATGCAAACACAGGCAGTTTGTACATACACACAGATGCTAAACATACATCTACTTAATGCCCCCAACTCTGGGGTATCTACTAGCCACTACGTGGCTTTCCCACTTCGAACACATGCACTCGGGTTGCTGGCCACCACGTGGCAAAACATACTTAACCCATTCACTTGGGTAACAGTCACCTCATGACAATTCTGTTAATCAAACAATACTTAACCCATTCACTTCGGTACTGGTCACCTCGTGACAATTCTATTTATCAAACACAATCAATCTCTATCTATCAAACAACTAACGCATAGCCACCAAGTGGCACGTCCTGACCCCTAACTACGGGGCAATAGCTTGAGCCCACTCGTCCATTACCCAAACAGGCCACATGGCGGGCACGGCACGACGTCTCGAAACATGGCTGCTGACACACCCTGGACCAAATCCACAAGATGATTTCTCTTTTACTAAGTTAGGCTCACGGTTCACCTGTAGGTTCCTCCCGTGTCTCCTTACCTTATGCTCACATATTAATAGGATTCTTTATATCTTTCCCGAAGGATCAACAATTCCTCTCCTTATTAATATGTACAAGTTTCCTCAACAGGATATAACTCATATACCCGTTCAGATGCACTCTCTGAGCGTCAAGCTATCGTCATAGCAATTTAAAACCTTTCTGACCCTAGTGCCAGGATAGGGCAATGACCATCGTCATGGTGGTTATTAAAAATTGAGGTCTCAAGTGCCATCTGACGTTGTTCTAGTCGATGTCTCACATCGCTAGCATAACCAAATACGAAACCCACTAATAAATCCATTTGTATGATTATAAACGCCAATGACTTGTAATTAAGTAATGACATCTCATCTTTTTAATCCAAATGCAAAAAAAAATTTATCCTAATTGAAAAGTGATTCATGCTGCAAATAATTTATTGGGATTCAAAAATCATGACAGATTTGAAATCATCACTGCTGTTGGACAATAAAAATATCTTTTCCCTCTACTATTTCCAACAACCAAAACGTTATAACAACATAATATTTCAAGAACAAGATATACATCACATTATATGTCAAATTAAATCCCCAAATGTGAGGCGTGATGCTACTTCAAAAGTTATCACAATTGAACAAAGCATAAAACAGAGAGAAGAAAGACTAAATGGGTGTTTAAGAAAATCATGTAATTGCAAAACACCAAAATGTTAATACCATCCTTTGAAATTCCAATTCTCTCCCACTCTACGACCGTAGTCTTCACAAAATCATCATTACTGAAACTAAAAGGAAAAATTGTAGAAAAGAAAACACTTCACTGGAAAAAATTCCTTGTGAGTGTTAGGATTTATAAAAAATGAATCCAGATAAATATTTCCCTTCTCCTCTGTTTCTCGCTATTTTTATTATTATTGTTGTTGTTGTTATTGTTATTATTATTATTATTCTCTTTGTCAATTATTATTCATGTTCTGCTGCTACTACTACCTTTACACCAATTGATAACTACTTCATTTCTTGTGGTTCTTCCCAAAACATCAGTTTTGCAGGTCGAACTTTTATTGATGATTCTCAACATTCCACAGTACGATTTCAATCTCAAAGTTCTGTGACTGCAACCATAAATTCCTCCAACATATCTCCAATCTACCAATCCACTCGTATCTTCATAGGTTTTATCTAGTGTGTCATAAATCATATATATAATCATGTAATTAAGATAAAGCCAAATCAAACAAAAAGAAATTAATACCAACATCATCTCCTTCCTCAATTCCTCTCTCCATAATAAATAGAAAGCAAATTACGATCGAGCTCAAACCTTGAAATATAACTTTTTCTTCAGAAGAAGTCAATAATCCTTTTCATCCACAACATCTACAGTAGCAGCCTAAGACAAGAACCTGTGGAAAATCCTAAACAGAGTAAAGCAAGAGATTTCGCACACTTACCTCCAAACCAAACACTTCCTCTTCCGCGGCGACGGAGGCTTCTTCTCCGTCACTCTCTCGAAGCACTTCTGCGTTTTCTCCGGCAAGATCTATTGCAACGAGGCGACGATGCCGAGATATCTGATGCAATGAGACGACGACGCCGAGAGATCTGTCCGGTGGCCATGGATCCTCCTCCGATGGTGAGAGTTTTTGCCGCCGATGAGAGTGTTTGAGAGGTTGAGCGAGAGAGAGAGAAGCGACCAATAAACTTATTAGGGTAAATTAGGGTTAAACTGAATTAGTAATTTAGTATTTAGAATATAATATTTTATATAAATAATAAATATGAAATTATATTATAATTTAATAAATATTTTTATTATAGTAACATGTCTAACTGCTATTATAGCAAAACTGTTTAGTGGCACTCCTAAATAAAATGTTACTAAAAATCATGTTTATAGTAGCAAATTAATAAATTGTTACAATATTTGAGTTTTACTAGCTATTTCAAAATCAGCTACTAAAAAATAGCTACTAAATCTTATTTTTGTAGTAGTGTTTGTAGTAGTATACACTACTACAAAAAAGGTTTTTACCAGCTAAAAATGACTAAAGCTGCTACTAAATGTTAAACCAGCTGTTGTCCTAACTGCTGCTATTAAGGTCCAATTTGTTGCTATTTCCCTGTCACTAGAAAGTTCTACTAGCAGAAAGCAAACTGTTGGTATAAGCTTTTTCTATAGTAACAAGCAAGAACATTGCTGCTATAAATAAAAAAAACTGTTGCTATAGACACATTCTATACTGGCAATAAAAAACTGCTTCTATATGCTATGTATTTTAACAACTATAAGAACTGCTTCTCTTGGTACATGTGACAATATTACATCTCAATATAAATATTCTTTCGAATATCAAACAGAATAAATACACAAGCATATATATGTATATATATATGGATATATCTAAATGGCCACTATAAATATGCAAGTTTTAAGTGCATATCCAAGAAGATTCCATACGAAACAGAACATTATATAACCATTCTTTGTACATGAATGAAAAAATACTTTTACTAAGACAATTCAGTGTCAAGAACTACTGCTAACAAACCATCAAACCATAATTATGGGGCTAAAATCCACAGGACAAGCCACAGATGGACAATGACAGCCTTCATGAGCATGTTTTAAGCCACATATCTAAAGGGAAAAAATAGGCAACATTAAAATTTCTTAATATAGTGGGCAGCAAAAAGGGTTTTGGGATCGATGGACATTGAGAAAGTCCAATGGATGTTTGCACTGCGGGCAAGTCACTCTGGGATTGTAAGTGGCCCATCAAAGGATACATGTTACAGTACACAAAAATAAAATTCATGAGTAACAGAATCCATACCTTAACATTAAAGGCAGAACAAATGAAAGGCGTAAAATATCAAAATCATTATCAATCGTTCAAGTAGTTCCAAATCTAGTAAGTGAAAAGGTTCAGGTGAGAAAAAGTATGCATGCATCACAAAGATCAATGAGGCAGATATAAAATTAGATACTCCAATATGATGATCGAGAAAAGCTTAGTCACTGTGTTAAAAGTGAAGTACAAACAAATTTCTCACAATACTTACCATAATTGTCAAATAAGGAACTAAAGGTAGAAAACACTACACAGTAGATGATAAACGCCAATGACTTGTAATCAAGAATGACATCTCATCTTTTTAATCCAAATGCAAAAAAAAATTCATCCTAATTGAAAAGTGATTCATGCTGCAAATAATTTATTGGGATTCAAAAATCATGACAGATTTGAAATCATCACTGCTGCTGGTCAGTAAAAATATCTTTTCCCTCTACTATTTCCAACAGCCAAAACATTATAACAACATAATATTTCAAGAACAAGATATACATCACATTATATGTCAAATTAAATCCCCAAATGTGAGGCATGATGATACTTGAAAAGTTATCACAATTGAACAAAGCATAAAACAGAGAAAAGAAAGAGTAAATGGGTGCTTAAAAAAATCATGTAATTGCAAAACACAACAATGTTAATACCATCCTTTGAAATTCTTATTCTCTCCCACTCTACGATCGTAGTCTTCACAAAATCATCATTACTGAAACTAAAAGGAAAAATTGTAGAAAAGAAACCAGTTCTCTGGAAAAAATTCCTTGTGAGTGTTAGGATTTATAAAAAATGAATCCAGATAAGTGTTACCATTCTCCTCTGTTTCTCGCAGTAATTATTATTATTATTGTTGTTATTATTATTATTATTCTCTTTGTCAATTTTTATTCATGTGCTGCTACTTCTACTAACTTTTCACCAATTGATAACTACTTGATTGCTTGTGGTTCTTCCGAAAACATCACTTTTGCAGGTCGAATTTTATTGCTGATTCTCAACATTCTACAGTACGATTTCGATCACAAAGTTCTGTGTCTGCAACCATAAATTCCTCCAACATATCTCCAATCTACCAATCCACTCGCATCTTCACAGGTTTAGCTACTGTGTCATAAATCATATATATAAAATCATGTAATTAAGATAAAGCCAAATTAAACAAAAAGAAATTAATACCAACATCATCTCCTTCCTCAATTCCTCTTTCCATAATAAATAGAAAGCAAATTACGATCGAGCTCAAACCTTGAAATATAAATTTTTCTTCAGAAGAAGTCAATAATCCTTTTCATCCACAACATCTACATTAGCAGTGCAAGAGAAGAACCTGTGGAAAATCCTAAACAGAGTAGAGCAAGAGATTTCCCTCACTTACCTCCAAACCAAACACTTCCTCTTCCGCGGCGGCGGAGGCTTCTTCTCCTTCACTCTCCCGAAGCACTTCTGCGGCAAGATCTGCTGCAACGAGACGACGGCACCAAGAAATCTAATGCAACGAGACAACGGCACCAAGAGATCTGTCCGGTGTCCATGGATCCTCCTTCGATGGTGACAGTTTTTGCCGCCGATGAGAGTGTTTGAGAGGTTGAGCGAGAGAGAGAGAAGCGACCAATAAACTTATTAGGGTAAATTAGGGTTAAACTGAATTAGTAATTTAGTATTTAGAATATAATATTTTTTATAAATAATAAAATATGAAATTATATTATAATTTAATAAATATATTTATTATAGTAATATGTCTAACTGGTAGTATAGCAAAACTGTTTAGTGGCACTCCTAAATAAAATGTTACTAAAAATCATGTTTATAGTAGCAAATAAATAAATTGTTACAATATTTGTGTTTTACTATCTCTTTCAAAATCAGCTACTAAATTTTTTTTGTAGTAGTGTACACTACTACAAAAAAGGTTTTTACCAGCAGTTTAAACTGCTACTAAAAATGACTAAAGCTGCTACTAAATGTTATACCAGCTGATGTCCTAACTGCTGCTATTAAGGTCCAATCTGGTGCTATTTCCCTGTCACTAGAAAGTTCTACTAGCAGAATGCAAACTGTTGGTATATGCTTTTTCTATAGTAACAGCAAGAACATTGCTGCTATAAATAAAAAACGGCTGCTATAGACACATTTTATACTGGCAATAAAAAATTGCTGGTATAGACACATTTTATACCGGCAATAAAAAATTACTGGTATAGACACATTTTATACTGGCAATAAAACACTGCTGCTATATGCTATGTATTTTAACAACTATAATAACTGCTTCTCTTGGTACAAGTGACAATATTACATCTCAATATAAATATTCTTTCCAATATCAAACAAAATAAATACACAAGCATATATATATATATGGATATATCTAAATGGCCACTATAAATATGCAAATTTTAAGTGCATATCCAAGAAGATTTCATACGAAACAGAACATTATTTAACCAATCTTTGTACATGAGTGAAAAATTACTTTTACTAAGACAATTCAGTGTCAAAAACTACTGCTAGTGAACCATCAAACCATAATTATGAGCATAAAATCCTGAGGACAAGCCACAGATGGACATTGACAGCCTTCAAGAGCATGTTTTAAGTGACATATCTAAAGGGAGAAAATAGGCAACATAATATTTAAAGAACAAGATATGCATCACATTATATGTCAAATTAAATCCCCAAATGTGAGGCATGATGCTACTTGAAAAGTCATCACAATTGAACAAAGCATAAAACAGAGAGAAGAAAGAGTAAATGGGTGCTTAAGAAAATCATGTAATTGCAAAACACCACATTGTTAATACCTTCCTTTGAAATTTCTATTCTCTCCCACTCTACGACCATAGTCTTCACAAAATCATCATTACTGAAACTAAAAGGAAAAATTGTATAAAAAAACCACTTCTCTGGAAAAAATTCCTTGTGAGTGTTAGGATTTATAAAAAAATGAATCCAGATAAGTGTTTCCGTTCTCCTCTGTTTCTCGCTATTATTATTATTATTGTTGTTTTTATTGTTATTATTATTATTATTCTCTTTGTCAATTATTATTAATGTGCTGCTACTACTACTACCTTTACACTAATTGATCACTACTTAATTGCTTGTGGTTCTTCCCGAAACATCACTTTTGCAGGTCAAACTTTTATTGCTGATTCTCAACATTCCACAGTACGATTTCAATCTCAAAGTTCTGTGATTGCAACCATAAATTCCTCCAACCTATCTCCAATCTACCAATCCACTAGCATCTTCACATATTTAGCTAGTGTGTCATAAATCATATATATAAAATCATGTAATTAAGATAAAGCCAAATTAAACAAAAAGAAATTTGTAATATCCGAGATATTTAGATTTAATTATTTTTCATTAATATTTAATTTATTTTTCTTTCAGAAAGAAAAATAAATTAAATTAAAGAGTTAAAATAAAATAAAAGAGAAAATAATTGGGAATATGTTAAATTTTTGTAGGACCAGAAAGAAAAGAGGATATAACAAGAAAATAGGTTTTTCTAATAGAAAAAAAATATATATATAATATCTAATAATAAAATATATATATTATATATATATATATAAATATATATAGAAAAAGAAATATAATAATAAAATAATATGGGGGGCCAACCGTGACCCCCCTTACATTAAACTACAAATATATATATATATATATATATATATATATATATATAATATTAAAATAATGGGGGGGGGGGGCAAATCGTGACCCCCCCCCAGCCAATTCATTAATGTATATAATAAAAAAAAGGAAGGAGAAGTAGAGAAGTAGACAAAAGCAAAAACGCACACACACAAAAAAATAGAAGCAGAGGCATGAGCTCACACACAAGAAGGGGAGAAGGCAAGGGCACGGCGGGTTTGGACCAGAATCACGTCGGAGGATGGGTTCCGCCGCCGGTGAAGGCCACCGGATTTCATCTTCACCACTCATTAAGCTCCCCATCCGATTGAATTAAGGTATGGAAGCCCCAATCCTTCAAAACCCCAATTTCACCAATTTTGGGTATTTTAGAAATTCATCAATCTCTTCCAATCGGAGCATTCTGGGGTTAAATTCGAGCTGAGTGGGTGTTATTGAAAGATTAGTGAGGTTCAGAATCGAAGTTAAACCGTAGGATTTGACCGGGTATGGAAATTAGGAAAATTTAGCTAGAAAATTGCTATAAATTCGGAATTAATAGTTTGATGCATGTTTAGGCTTTGATTGGAGTAGTATAGGTGTTATAAATGATGGAAATAGTCAAGGGAATAAAGCCCGAGTATTTACCGTCTCAACCGGAACCCAATTCGGTGAAAAAGAGGCGAAATACTAAGCCACAGTACCGTAAAGAGTTGTGCGGTGGGTTGAACACCTTGGTCTAGTCCGTGGTGGACACCTCAGACCCGCTGAATTGGTTCCAAGGCTCTAACTATACCCAATTATATTTTTATATATAATTAAAAAGGTAATAACTAAGCTTTTACTCGGCGAATAAGGGAGACGGTGGAATGAGTAAGCTAAAGCCCCTTTCAAACAGTGAATTTAATTCTTTTATTAGTTAAATACCCATATGAACACATGAAGGGAAATTTAGACAAGTGGTAATCTCTAACCTAAGCAATTAGAGGTTCTAAATAGCTCGAAATTGTGAAAGTCGAATATGGGGCATTCTGCACTTTCAGAAAGAGCAAATAAGACGACGTAACGAACTAAATAATTAAGTTCTTGGAAAATAGCTAGAGGGTGCATAAGCATTAGCATGACACGTGCATGGTAGATGCTTAGTTACGCGTTCTAAATTTCTTAAATGTAATGTGTATAGGGCACCACAGAGTGATTGGAGCTTCAGGCACTCTGAGTACTAGTCAGGAGGGCCAACGAGGTGAGGGGCTCTCCCATCCCTGCCCCACAGGGTTGGATGACTACGTGGAAAATGTGGTTTGCTCTATTTTGTGCAAATTGATATATGAAATATATTTATATGAATAATTTGTGTTACGCGTGTATGATTTGCAAATAAGTAGTCAACGTGCAATAGTATATGTGCTTATATGATTAATCACAAGGTGTATATGTGCTATTGTGGCTCACCGAGCCTTATATGATACCGTGGTAGGATTGAGCCAAAATTTCATATGTGAGGGTTCATTAATATTAGAAACCCATTTAAATTGATCATCGTGCAAAGATTTTGACCGTATGGTACATTGAGGAAAATGAACCTAGGTTGTTAAGTGTTAGTGAGAGTGATGCATAATTGAAAAGGGGAAACTAGGCCTAGCTAATTCACACGTGTAATATTCAGTTGGTTATTAATAGGGCGTCTTTCAAGGTCGAATAGGTTATTTGAACTTGTTCAGGTTAGTTCGGGTAGATCGAGTCGGTTATCCTGGTCGGACAGACAGGATTCAATTAACAGTAAGTATGCAACATAGTGGCCAATACCTTGGTTTAACCGGGGTCAGACAAGTTCCCGGCTATTACTCTAAGCGTGCCTTGGAGTCAGAAAGTTCCTAGTTTGATCAACTAGGTTCGAATAAGACATTGCCTTCGGGCCAGTATTTCTCTTAGCGTAACGCGGGAGACAGAAAGTGAATGCCTTCGGGCCAGTATTTTTCTTAGTGTAATGCAGGAGACAGAAAAGTGAATGCCTACGAGCATAACTATGTATCATTTATGAAAAGATATGATATATATTTATGATTGGTTTACGTGCGGATTAATAAACATGTTAGGAGCATGAATTAGGATTTTTAATTGTGAATATGATATATTGATTGCCTGATCATATTTAAGGTCACAATATAAATCTGTTTCATGCGCATGTGGTTGTGGTTGCTCCCTTCCCCCAACTGTAGTGGTACCCGCTGCTACGCCAGGGATGGGGGAGCTTCTCACTGAGTCTGTTCGACTCACCCCCCTGTTTCGATGTTTCAGATACAGGTGGTTCAGGAGTCGAGAACGCGTCCACTTCTTCTCAAGGAGGCGGACAACTCTGAAGACCGCACGCTTTGTTCGCGTCGGTAGTTATTTTGATTATGTATAAATGTTGTGATGTATATATATATGAATCCTTTTGGGGCGTGGCGTATGTACGTTTACATCTGCTCTGTATATATATATATGTCACACTTGAATTCTAGCATTGTCGGCTTCATACAGATTGAAGTTCGGTCTTGGTGATGGGAATATAGGCTATGATATAATATAAATCATGTATATACGTATATGACTTCTGCATGCGACTAGGATAGGTCACACGCATTGAGGCGTGTGATCAATACGTAAATTATATGTATGTGTGATTGAATACCTGTTTGTGTGAAAATATGGCTTCCGCAAGTGAATAGGATAGATTACATGCATTGAGGCATGTGATCAATATGTAAACTATATGTAAGCGTGTGATTGAATATATGTATGACTGTATACAGGACTTCTGCATGTGAATAGGATAGATCACCCGCCCGGAAGCGCGTGATCAATATGTATATTATATGTTCTTGTGAATGAATATGTGTATATGTATAGACTAAAGCGGCGTTGAGCGAGCCGTGGAATACAAACTGCTTAGGTCACCGGAAAGGGATGACCATATATATTATATATTCTTTGTATTAGAAAAGGGTAGTTATAAACAGGTGGAAATCTCAATCAGGGGTTAGAGGCTTACGGGATAGGAGAAATCCTACTTCCCGTGCCGGTCACGGACGTCCGATAGGGGGTCGTGACAAACTTGGTATCAGAGCCTGGTTATCTTTAAACTGTATGAAGCCATAGGTATGACCGGGTGTCGGTTTACGCCTCGTTGTGAACCCGGGCACAACGTGGGAGTAAAAAGGCACTTGTGGAAGTACCCAGGAAATTGTGTCAGCCTTTCTTTCTACTCTCTTTCATATGAAATATCATTAATATATGTGTACTTATTAGGTGTGGTCCTTGTGCAATATAGGGATGCCACCTATCACGAGACAGACTAGGGGTGGAGGGAGAACTCCTGCTGAAATTGATCGAGAATCAGTTCGAGATGAGGGAATGCCCACCCGAGGCCAAGGTAGAGGCCGTACCCGAGGTCGAGGTAGAGTCCGTGCTCGAGGTCGAGGGAGAGCACAAGTGAGAGGGGAAGAGAGGAGACAGTCACCAGAACCTCAACCTCAAGTAGAGACAGGTGCACCTTCCGTGGCAGAAATGCTCACGACAGGATTTCAGGAATTAAGAGAAGAGATGACGAGACAAATACAGAGGGAAGTACGCCGGTTAGTAGTTGGCGAGGAGGAACAAGAGAGAGTTCCTAGCAATCAAGAGATGGAGGTTGTTGAGGATAGGGAATGGCAACAACCACAGGAAATGCCTCATGAGCCACGGGTAGCACCCAGAGATCTGCCAATTTCAAAATTTTTGAAGCTTCATCCACCCACTTTCTGAGGAACTAGTGAGAAAGAGGACCCGCAGTACTTTGTGAGAGACATAGTCAGAATTGGGTACATGCTGAGGTGCTCAGGACATGAGTTGGTGGAATTAGCTTCATTCCAACTGAGGGGAGCTGCTAGAGTATGGATAGAGTCCGCACAGATGAGGTATTTAAGAAGAGTGGCACCGATGACCTGGGAAGATTTTCAGAGGGAATTCCTGGGTCGGTTTTTATCTGAAGGCACCAAAGATGCCAAGCGTCAGCAATTCGAGGAGTTGTGGATGATGCCTAATATGACCATGACGGAGTACGAATTACTTTTTATAGAACTAGCTCAATTCTCACCTGAGTTGGTTCCTGATGAAGAGGCGAGGATCAAGAGGTTCATACACCGTCTCACGGAACCGTTATTTACTGCTTTGTTACCCCAGAGAAGACAATTTGAGACCTTAGCTCAAGCAGCAGACTGTGCCAGGATGATTGAAACCAGGAAGAGGTACGAGACTTCTATTGATCCCAAGGTCAAGTTAATTACAGGCAGTGACAACCAAGGAGGTGGAAGTATGAAAAGGAAGACAACAGGTGGAGGTGCAGGATACTCAGGGTCCGCAAGGGGACAATCCTCAACCACCACCCATGAAACGGGTACAAGAAGTAATTTTCAAGGGGGACAGAGAGTGCAAGGGGGTGGAAATGCCGGTAAGACAAGGCCCCAATGTGCGACTTGCGGCAGATTTCATTTTGGAATATGTCGAAGACTGACAGGTGGGTGTTACAACTACGGCCAGGTGGGCCATATGGCTAGAGAGTGTCCAAAGAGAAAAGAGGGTACAAGGGTGAGAAGCAATCTGACGCCGAGGGGTACACCTATTCCAGCCCCACTAATGAGAACCGTACCACCACAGACAGCAAGTACAGGTACAGCTAGAGGCCGTGGTGCAGGATCTAGTGGTAGAGGGACAGGGGCAGTAGGTGGAGGACAAGCGCGGGTATTTGCACTTTCTCAGCAAGACGCTCAAGCATCAAATGCAGTTGTGACAGGTACCCTTATTGTTTGCTCTCTTGAAGCACGAGTCTTATTTGATTCCGGCCCCACTCATTCCTATGTGTCACATGCATTTGCCTCTAAATTCAACAAAAGTCCATCTAGAGTGGAAGAAACAGTACTGGTCTCTACTCCAATGGGAGAATCGGTACAAGTAGAGTATGTGCACAAGTCTTGCATTGTGGAGGTCGATGGTCATGAGACTGTGGTAGACCTTCGGTTGTTGTGTATGGTTGATCTTGATGTGGTCCTCGAAATGGATTGGTTGTCGTCTTGCCATGCCGTTGTGGACTGCAGGGCTAAATGCTTGAAATTTAATATGCCAAACAAGGAGCCTTTTGTGATGCGGGGTGACGGAGCTGCACCGTATCCAAGCTTGATCTCGGCTTTGAAGGCATCCAAGTTACTTGCAAAGGGATGCAAAGGGTATTTCGCCTTCGTCCAAGATACCACGAAAGCAGTACTTTCACTGACTCAAGTACCAGTAGTGCGAGAGTTCTTGGATGTATTTCCAGAAGAATTGCCGGGGTTGCCGCCCGATCGTGAGATTGAATTTGAAATTGAGCTGTAACCTGGCACCCAGCCTATCTCCACACCACCTTATCGGATGGCTCCGAAAGAATTAAAGGAGCTACATACACAATTGCAAGAATTGCTTGACAAGGGTTTTATAAGACCCAGTTTCTCTCCTTGGGGTGCACTGGTCCTTCTTGTGAAGAAGAAGGACGGATCTTTGCGGTTGTGTATCGACTACCGAAAGTTAAATAAGGTGACGATCTGCAATCAATACCCACTGCCGAGGATAGATGACCTATTTGATCAGTTGCAGGGCGCAAAGCAGTTTTCCAAGATTGATTTGCGATCTGGGTATCATCAATTAAAGATTCGAGAATCAGACATACCTAAGACCGCATTCCGGACCCGATACGGACATTACGAGTTCTTGGTGATGTCTTTCGGATTAACCAATGCTCCTGCAGCGTTCATGGACATGATGAACAGGGTCTTCAAACCATTTCTAGACCGATTTGTCATTGTCTTCATTGATTACATCTTGGTTTATTCTAAGAATTCTGAAGAACATGCAGAACACTTGAGATTAGCATTGCAGAAATTGAGGGAGGAGAAATTGTATGCTAAATTCTCGAAGTGTGAATTCTGGCTTGACAAAGTTGTCTTTTTGGGTCACGTGGTATCATCAGAGGGAATCCACGTTGATCCAAGTAAGGTAGAAGCGGTGATGAATTGGTCTCAGCCTACCTCAGTTACTGAAATCCGCAGTTTCTTGGGCTTGGCTGGATACTATAGAAGATTTGTGCAGGACTTCTCTAAGGTTGTTGCGCCCATGACTAAGTTGACTCAGAAATGGGTGAAGTTCATATGGGATGATAAAGGTGAGCAGAGTTTTCAGAAGCTAAAAGACAGTCTCACTACCGCTCTGGTACTGGCATTACCTGAAGGCACAAGAGGGTATGTGGTACACTGTGATGCGTCGAGGATCGGGTTAGGGTGTGTCTTGATGCAGCACGGCAAGGTGATTGCGTATGCATCGCGACAACTGAGGAAACATGAGAAGAACTACCCGACTCACGACCTCGAAATGGCGGCTATAGTATTCGCTTTCAAAATATGGAGACATTACTTAAATGGTGAGACTTGTGAAATTTATACGGACCACAAAAGCCTCAAATACATTTTCGAGCAGAAAGACCTGAACTTGAGACAACGCCGATGGTTAGAGTTGTTGAAGGACTACAACTTGACGATCTTGTATCATCCAGGAAAGGCTAATGTGGTAGCCGATGCTCTGAATCAGAAATCCATGGGCAATCTTGCTCATATAAGTGAAGAAAGGAGACCGTTGATTAGAGAATTGCACGAGCTAGAACAAACGGGAAATTAGTTTGAGATTGGGAATTCTAACTTACTTTTAGCTCATTTACAAGCTAAGTCCTCTCTGGTAGAAGAGGTGAAGGCCAGACAGGATGAAGATACCGACCTCAAGCAAATCAGGGATACTGTAACTAAAGAGAAAGGGGACGACATCCGATTCTCTATTGATGATTTAGGAGTACTTCGGTTGGAGGGACGATTGTGTGTCCCTATGGTTGATAACTTGAAAGAAAGAATCCTTGAAGAAGCACACTGGACAGCTTATACAATCCATCCGGGGAGCTAATAAAATGTATCACGATCTGAAACAGCTGTTTTGGTGGAATCGCATGAAGAGGGATGTTGCAAACTATGTAGCCAGGTGTTTAGTGTGTCAGCAAATCAAGGTTGAACACCAGAAGCCCGCCGGAACATTACAGCAGAAAGAAATACCTGAGTAGAAATGGGAGAGGATAACTATGGATTTTCTAACAGGGTTGTCAAGATCACAACGCGGATTTGATTCGGTTTGGGTGATAGTGGATCGCATGACTAAGTCCGCGAACTCTCTGCCAGTTAAAACCACTTACGGAGTGAGTCAATATACACATATTTATCTATCAAAAATCGTTAGATTGCACGGTGTGCCATTGTCCATAATATCTGATAGAGGGCCACAGTTCACTTCCAGGTTTTGGAAGTCATTGCTGGAAGTGTTGGGAACTAGAGTTGATTTGAGTACTGCGTTTCACCCACAAACCGACTGGGCAATAAGAAAGAACCATTCAGATTCTTGTAGACATGCTTCGGGCGTGTATTATGGATTTTGGCGGAAGT
>JAAIUW010000197.1:0-51970 GCA_014851425.1 Senna tora | reverse complement strand
CGAAAATTTGATATTCATCAATTTTCACCGGTGTGAGTGTTTCGAAAAGATGATACTCATCAGTTTTCGCCAATGAGTAATTCGAAAACTTGATTTTCTTGTTAATCGATCTTTGCCGATGGGTATTTTGAAAAGTTGATATTCATCAGTTTTCACCGATTAGTGTTTCGGAAACATGATATTTATCAGTTTTTGCCAATGAGTGTTTCGAAAACTTGATTTTCTTGTTAATCAGTTTTCGCCGATGAGTGTTTCGAAAACCTAATATTCATTAGTTTTCGCCGATGAGTATTTCGAAAACTTCATATTCATCAGTTTTCGCCAATGAGTTTTTTGAAAACTTGATTTTCCTGTTAATCAGTTTCCGCCGATGAGTGTATTGAGACATTGATATTCATCAGTTTTTGCTCATTAGTGTTTCGGAAACTTGATACTAATCAGTTTTCGCCAATGAGTGTTTCGAAAACTTGATTTTCTTGTTTATCAGTATTCGCCGATGAGTTCTTCGAAAACTTGATATTCTTTAGTTCTCACCGATTAGTGTTTCAGAAACATTATATTCATCAGTTTTCTCCAATGAGTGTTTCGAAAACTTGATTTTCTTGTTAAACAGTTTTCGTCGGTGAGTGTTTCGAAAACATGATATTCATCAGTTTTTACCGGTGAGTGTTTCGGAAACTTGATATTCATCAGTTTTCGCAAATGAGTGTTTCGAAAACTTGATTTTCTAGTTAATCAGTTTTCGCCAGTGAGTGTTTCGAAAACTTGATATTCATCAGTTTTCGCCAATGAGTGTTTCGAAAACTTGATATTCATCAGTTTTCGTCGGTGAGTGTTTCGAAAACTTGATATTCATCAGTTTAAACCAGTGAGTGTTTCGAAAACTTGATATTCATCAGTTTTCGCCGATTAGTGTTTCGGAAACTTGATATTTATCAGTTTTCACCAATGAGTATTTCGAAAACTAGAATTTCTTGTTCATCAGTTTTCACATTTGTGTTTCGAAAACTTGATATTCATCAGTTTTCACTGGTGAGTGTTTCGAAAACTTCATATTCATTAGTTTTCGCCAAAGAGTAATTCGAAAACTTGATTTTCTTGTTAATAAATTTTCGTTGATGAGTGTTTCGAAAACTTCATATTCATCAGTTTTCGCCGGTGACTGTTTCCGAAACTTGATAATCTTCAGTTTTCGCCAATGACTGTTTCGAAAACTTGATTTTCTTGTTAATCCGTTTTCGCCGGAGAGTGTTTCGAAAACTTGATATTCATTGGTTTTCGCCGATAAGTGTTTCGAAAACTTGATATTCAATAGTTTTCGCCAAAGAGTGTTTGGAAAACATGATTTTCTTGTTAATCAGTTTTCGCCGGAGAGTGTTTCGAAAACTTGATATTCATCAGTTTTTGCCAATGAGTGTTTAGAAAACATGATTTTCTTGTTTATCAGTTTTCGCTGGTGAGTGTTCTGAAAACTTGATATTCATCAGTGTTCGCCCATGAGTGTTTCAAAAACTTGATTTTCTTGTCAATCAGTTTACGCCGATGAGTGTATTGAAGATTTGATATTCATCAGTTTTCGCCGGTGAGTGTTTCGAAAACTTGATATTCATCAGTTTTCGCTAATGAGTGTTTCGAAAACTTGATTTTCTTGTTAATCAGTTTTCGTCAGTGAGTGTTTCGAAAACTTGATATTCATCAGTTTTCGCCAATGAGTGTTTCGAAAACTTGACATTCATAAGTTTTCCCTAATGAGTATTTCGAAAATTAGATTTTCTTGTTCATCAGTTTTCGCTGATTTATGTATCGAAATCTTGATATTCATCAGTTTTCACCGGTGAGTGTTTCGAAAACATCATATTCATTAGTTTTCGCCAAAGAGTAATTCGAAAACTTGATTTTCTTGTTAATCAGTTTTCGCCGATGAGTGTTTCGAAAACTTGATATTCATCAGTTTTCGCCAGGGAGTCTTTCGTAAATTTAATATTCTTCAGTTTTGGCCAATGAGTGTTTCGAAAAGTTGATTCTATTATTAATCTGTTTTCACCGGTGAGTGTTTCGAAAACTTGATTTTCTTTTTAATCAGTTTTCACCGATGACTGTTTCGAAAAGTTGATATTCATCAGTTTTCGCCGGTGAGTGTTTCAAAAACTTGATATTCATAAGTTTCGCCAATGATTGATTCGAAAACTTGATTTTCTTGTTAATCAGTTTTCGCCGATGAGTGTTTCGAAAACTTGATATTCATCAGTTTTCGCCGATTAATGTTTCGAAAACTGGATTTTCTTGTCAATCAGTTTTCGTTGATTAGTGTTTCGAAAAGTTGAAATTCATCAGTTTTCGCCGATTAGTGTTTTGGAAACTTGATATTCATCAGTTTTTGCCAATGAGTGTTTCGAAAACTTTATTTTTTTGTTTATCAGTTATCACCGATGAGTGTTTCGAAAACTTGATATTCATCAGTTTTCGCCGGTGAGTGTTTCGAAAACTTGATTTTCTTGTTAATCAGTTTTCGCTGATGAGTGTTTGGAAAAAATGATATTCATCAGTTTTCGCCGGTGAGTGTTTCAAAAACTTGATATTCATCAGTTTTAGCCAATGAATGTTTCGAAAACTTGACTTTTTTGTTAATTAGTTTTCACCGATGGGTGTTTCGAAAAGTTTGATATTCATCTGTTTTCTCCGATTAGTGTTTCGGAAACTTGATATTTATCAGTTTTCGCCAATGAGTGTTTCGAAAATTTGATTTTCTTGTTAATCACTTTTGACCGATGAGTGTTTCTAAAACTTGATATTCATTAGTTTTCGCTAATGAGTGTTTCGAAAACTTGATATTCTTGTTAATCAGTTTTCGCCGATAAATGTTTCGAAAACTTGATATTCATTAGTTTTTGCCGATGATTGTTTCGAATACTTGATATTCATTAATTTTCGTCGGTTATTGTATCGAAAACATGATATTCATTAATTTTCGCCGGTGATTCTTTCGAAAACTAGATTTTCATCAGTTTTGTCCAATGACTGTTTTAAAAACTAGATATTCATTAGTTTTTACCAATCAGTGTTTCGAAAACTTGATTTTCTTGTTCATCAGTTTTTGCCGATTTGTGTTTCAAAAACATGATATTCATCAGTTTTCTCCAGTGAGTAAACTTCATATTCATCAGTTTTCCCCAAAGAGTAATTCGAAAACATGATTTTCTTGTTAATCAATTTTCGCCGATGAGTGTTTTGAAAACTTGATATTCATCACTTTTCACGAATGAGTGTTTCGGAAAGTTGATATTCTACAGTATTCGCCAATGAGTGCTTCCAAAACATGATTTTCTTGTTGATCAGTTTTCGCCGGTGAGTGTTTCGAAAACTTGATATTCATCAGTTTTCGCCAATGAGTGTTTCGAAAACTTGATTTTCTTGTTAATAAGTTTTTGCCGGTAAGTGTTTCAGAAACTTCATATTCATCTGTTTTCGCCAATGAGTATTACGAAAACTTGATTTTCTTGTTAATCAGTTTTCACTGGTGAGTGTTTTGGAAACTTGATATTCTTCAGTTTTTTCGAATGAGTGTTTCAAAAACTTGATTTTCTTGTTAATCAATTTTCGCCAGTGAGTGTTTTAAAAACTTGATATTCATCAGTGTTTGCCAATGAGTGTTTCAAAAACTTGATTTTATTGTCATTCAGTTTTTGCCGATGAGTGTTTTGAAAACTTGATATTCATCATTTTTTGCCGGTGAGTTTTTCGAAAACTTGATATTCATACGTTTTCGCGGGTGAGTGTTTAGAAAACTTGATATTCATTAGTTTTCGCTGGTGAGTGTTTCGAAAACTTGATATTCATCAGTTTTCATCGGGGAGTGTTTCAAAAACTTGATATTCATCAGTTTTCGCTAAAGAGTGTTTCGAAAACTTGATTTTCTTGTTAATCAGTTTTCGCCGATGAGTGTTTCGAAAACTTGATATTCATCAGTTTTCGCCGATTAGTGTTTCAAAAACTAGATATTCATTAGTTTTCGCCAATGAGTGTTTCGAAAACTTGATTTTCTTTTTAATCAGTTTTCAAAGACGAGTGTTTTGAAAACTTTATGTTCATCAGTTTTCGCTAATGATTGTTTCGAAAACTTGATTTTCTTGTTAATCAGTTTTCGCAGAAGAGTGTTTCGAAAACTTGATTTTCTTGTTAACCAGTTTTCGCCGATGAGTGTTTAAAAAACATGATATTAATCAATTTCGCAAAGGATTATTTCGAAAACTTGATTTTCTTGTTAATCAGTTTTCGCCGATGATGGTTTCGAAAACTTGATATTCATCAATTTTCGCCGATGAGTGTTTCAAAAACTTGATATTGGTCAGGTTTCGCTAATGAATGTTTCGAAAACTTGATTTTCTTGTTAATCAGTTTTCGCCAATGAGTGTTTCGAAAACTTGATGTTTATCTGTTATCGCCGAGTAGTGTTTCGGAAACTTAATAGTCATCACTTTTCGCCAATGGGTGTTTCGAAAAGTTGATTTTCTTGTTAATCAGTTTTTGTCGATGAGTGTTTCGAAAAGTTGACATTCATCAGTTTTCGCCAATGAGTGTTTCGAAACCTTGATATTCATCAGTTTTCGTCGATGAGTGTTTCAAAAACTTGATATTCATCAGTTTTCGCCAATGAGTGTTTCGAAAACTTGATTTTCTTGTTAGACAGTTTTTATCAGTAAGTGTTTCGAAAACTTGATTTTCTTGTTAATCAGTTTTCGCCGATAAGTGTTTCAAAAACTTGATATTCAACAATTTTTGCCGGTGAGTGTTTCGAAAACATGATATTCATCAGTTTTTGCCAATGAGTGTTTCGAAAACTTGATTTTCTTGTTAAACAGTTTTCGTCGATGAGTGTTTCGAAAACTTGATTTTCATCAGTTTTCGCCAATGAGGGTTTCGTAAACATGATTTTCTTGTTAATCAGTTTTCGCCGGTGAGTGTTTTGAAAACTTGATATTCATCAGTTTTCCCGGCGAGTGTTTTGAAAACTTGATATTGATCAGGTTTCGCCCATGAATGTTTCAAAAACTTGATTTTGTTGTTAATCAGTTTTCGCCGATGAGTGTTACGAAAACTTGATTTTCTTGTTAATCTGTTTTCGCCGATGAGTCTTTCGAAAACTTGACTTTCATCGGTTTTCGTCGGTGAGTGTTTCGAAAACTTGATATTCATCCGTTTTCGCCAACGACTGTTTCAAAAACTTGATTTTCTTGTTAATCAGTTTTCGCCGATGAGTGTTTCGAAAACTTGATATTCATCAGTTTTCGCCAATGAGTGTTTCGAAAACTTGATTTTCTTGTTAATCAGTGTTCGCCAATGACTGTTTCGAAATCTTGATATTGATCAGTTTTCCCCGGCGAGTGTTTCGAAAACTTGATATTGGTCAGGTTTCGCCCATGAATGTTTCAAAAACTTGATTTTCTTGTTAATCAATTTTCGCCGATGAGTGTTTCGAAAACATGATTTTCATCAGTTTTCGCTATTGTGTGTTTCGAAGACTTGATTTTCTTGTTAATCAGTTTTCACAGATGAGTGTTTCGAAAACTTGATATTCATCAGTTTTGACCAGTGAGTGTTTCGAAAACTTGACATTCATCAGTTTTCACCAATAAGTATTTCGAAAACTTGATTTTATTGTTAATCAGTTTTCGCCAATGAGTGTTTCGAATACTTGATATTCATCAAATTTCGCCGATTAGTGTTTAGGAAACTTGATTTTCTTGTTTATCAGTTTTCGACGATGAGTGTTTCGAAAACTTGATATTCATCAGTGTTCGCCCGTGAGTGTTTCGGAAACTTGATATTCTACAGTTTTCGACAATGCGAGTTTCGAAAACTTTAATTTCTTGTTAATCTATTTTCGCCGATGAGTGTTTCGAAATCTTGATATTCATCAGTTCTGCCCGGTGAGTGTTTCGAAAACTTAATATTGATCAGGTATCTCCAATGAATGTTTCGAAAACTTGATTTTCTTGTTAAACAATTCTTGCCCATGAGTGTTTCGAAAACTTGATATTTATCAGTTATCGCCGAGTAGTGTTTTAGAAACATCATATTCTTCAGTTTTCGCCAATGAGTGTTTCGAAAAATTGATTTTCTTATTAATCAGCTTTCGCCGATGTGTGTGTCGAAAACTGATATTCATCAGTTTCGCCGATTAGTGTTTCCGAAACTTGATATTCATCAGTTTTCGCAAATGAGTGTTTCGAAAACTTGATTTTCTTGTTAATCAGTTTTCGTCAATCAGTGTTTCGAAAACTTGATATTCATCAGTTTTCGCGGATGAGTGTTTCGGAAACTTCATTTTCTTGTTAATCAATTTTCGCTGATGAGTGTTTCGAAAACTTGATATTCATCAGTTTTTGCCGGTGAGTGTATCGAAAAATTGATATTCATCTGTTTTCGCCAATGTGAGTTTCGAGAACTTGATTTTCTTGTTAATCATTTTTAACCGGTGAGTGTTTCGAAAACATGATATTCATCAGTTTTTGCCAATGAGTGTTTCGAAAACTTGATTTTTTTGTTAATCAGATTTCACCGATGAGTGTTTCGGAAACTTGATATTCAACAGTTTTCGCCGATGAGTGTTTTGAAAACTTGATATTCATCAGTTTTCGCCAATGCGTATTTCGAAAGCTTGATATTCATCAGTTTTCGCTGGTGAGTGTTTCGAGAACTTAATGTTCATCAGTTTTAGCCGGTGAGTGTTTCGAAAACGTGATATTCATCAGTTTTCGCCATTGAGTGTTTTGAAAACATGATTTTCTTGTAAATCAGTATTCGCCGATGAGTGTTTCGAAAACTTGATATTGATCAGTTTTCGCCGATTAGTGTTTCGGAAACGTGATTTTCTTATTAATTAGTTTTTGTCAATGTGTGTTTCGAAAATTTGATATTCATCAGTTTTTTCGCTGGTGAGTGTTTCGAAAACTTGATATTCATCAGTTTTCACCAATGAGTGTTTCGAAAACTTGAATTTCTTGTTAATCAGTTTTCGTTGATGAGTGTTTCGAAAAGTTGATATTCATCAGCTTTCACTGAATAATGTTTCGGAAACTTGATATTCATCAGTTTTCACCAATGAGTGTTTCGAAAACTTGAATTTCTTGTTTATCAGTTTTCGACGATGAGTGTTTAGAAAACTTGATATTCATCAGTTTTCACCGGTGAGTGTTTCGGAAACTTGATATTCATTAGTTTTTCGGCAATGAGTGTTAAGAAAACTTGATTTTCTTATTAATCAGTTTCAGCCGATGAGTGTTTTGAAAACTTGATATTCATCAGTTTTCGTCATTGAGTATTTCAAAAACTTGATTTTCATGTTATTTAATAGTCGCCGGTGAGGGTTTCGAAAACATGATATTCATCAGTTTTTGCCGGTGAGTGTTTCGGAAATTTTATATTGTTCAGTTTTCACCATTGAGTCTTTCGAAAACTTGAGTTTCATTAGTTTTTGCAAGTTAGTATTTCGGAAACTTGATACTCATCAGTTTTCGCCGGTGAGTGTTTCGAAAACTTGATATTCATCAGTTTTCGCCGGTGAGTGTTTCGAAAACATGATATTTATCAGTTTTCGCCAATGAGTGTTTCGAAAACTTGATTTTCTTGTTAATCAGTTTTCGCCGATGAGTGTTTCAAAAACTAGATATTCATCAGTTTTCGCCAATGAGTGTTTCGAAAACTTGACTTTCTTGTTAATCAGTTTTCGCCAATGAGTGTTTCGAAAACTTGATATTAATCAGTTTTCGCCGGTGAGTGTTTCGGAAACTTGATATTCATCAGTTTTCGGAATTGCATGTTTCAAAAACTTGATTTTCTTGTTAATCAATTTTCGCCGATGAGTGTTTCGAAAACTTGAGATTCATCAGTTTTCGCCAATGAGAGTTTCGAAAACATGATTTTCTTGTGAATCAGTTTTCGCCAGTGAGTGATTCGAAAACATGATATTCATCAATTTTCGCCATTGAGTGTTTCGAAAACTTGATTTTCTTGTTAATCGGTTTTCGCCGAATAGTGTTTCGAAAACTTGATATTCAAGAGTTTTCGCCCATTAGTGTTTTGGAAACTTGATCTTCATCACTTTTCGCCCATTAGTGTTTCGAAAACTTAATATTCCTCAGTTTTCGCCGGTGAGTGTTTCATAATCTTGATATTAATCAGTTTTCGCCAATGAGTGTTTCGAAAACTTGATTTTCTTGTTATTCAGATTTTGCCGATGGGTGTTTCGAAAACTTCATATTCATCAGTTTTCACCAGTGAGTGTTTCGGAAACTTGATATTCATCAATTTTCGCCAACGAGTGTTTTTGAAAACTTGATATTCATCAGTTTTCGCCAATGAGTAATTCGTAAACTTGATTTTCTTGTTAATCAGTTTTCGCCGATGCATCTTTTGAAAACTTCATATTCATCAGTTTTCGCCGGTGAGTGTTTCGAAAACTTGATATTCATCAGTTTTCGCCAATGATTGTTTCAAAAACTTGATTTTCTTGTTAATTTGTTTTCGTTGATGAGTGTTTCAAAAACTTGATATTCATCAGTTTTCGCCAATGAGTGTTTCGAAAACTTGATTTTCTTGTTAATCAGTTTTCGACGGTGAGTGTTTTGAAAACTTGATATTCATCAGTTTTCGCCAATAAGTGTTTCGAAAACTTGATTTTCTTGTTAATCATTTTTTGCCGATGATTGTTTCGAAAACTTGCTATTCATCAGTTTTCGCCAGTGAGTAATTCGAAAACTTGATTTTCTTGTTAGTCAGTGTTCGTCGATGAATGTTTTGAAAAGTTGATATTCATCAGTTTTCATTGATTAGTGTTTCGGAAACTTGATATTCATCAGTTTTTGCCAATGAGTGTTTCGAAGACTTGATTTTCTTCTTAATTCGTTTTCGCCGATGAGTGTTCCGAAAACTTGATATTCATCAGTTTCCGCCAGTCAGTGTTTCGGAAACTTGATATTCTTCAGTTTTCGCCAACGATTAATTCGAAAACTTGATTTTCTTGTGAATCATTTTTCGCCGGTGAGTGTTTCGAAAACATGATTTTCATCAGTTTTCGCCAATGAGTGTTTCGAAAACTTGATTTACTTGTTAATCAGTTTTCGCAGACGAGTGTTTCGAAAACTTGATATTCATCAGTTTTCGCCAGTGAGTGTTTCGAAAACATGATATTCACCAATTTTCGCCAATGAGTGTTTTGAAAACTTGACTTTCTAGTTAATCAGTTTTCGCCGGTGAATGTTTCGAAAACTTGATATTAATCAGTTTTTGCCAATGAATGTTTCGAAAACTTGATTTTCTTGTTACTCAGTTCTTGTCGATGAGTGTTTCGAAAACTTGATATTCATCAGTTTTCACCGGTCAGTGTTTTAAAAACTTGATATTCATCAGTTTTCGCCAATGAGTGTTTCGAAAACTTGATTTTCTTGTAAATCGGTTTTCGCCGACGAGTGTTTCGAAAACTTGATATTCATCAGTTTTCACCGATAAACGTTTCGGAAATTTGATATTCATCAGTTTTCGCCAATGAGTGTTTCGAAAACTTGATTTTCATGTTAATTAGTGTTCGTCGATGAGTGTTTCGAAAACTTAATATTCATCAGTTTTCGCCGATTAGTGTTTCGGAAATTTGATATTCATCAGTTTTCGCCAGTGAGTGTTTCGAGAACATGATATTCATCACCTTTCGCCAATGAGTGTTTCAACATCTTGATTTTCTTGTTTTTCAGTTTTCACCGATGAGTGTTGCGAAAACTTGATATTCATCAGTTTTCGTTGATTAGTGTTTCGAAAACATGTTTTTCATCAGTTTTCGCCCGTAAGTGTTTCGGAAACTTGATATTCCTCATTTTTCGCCAATGACTGTTTCGAAAAATTGATTTTCTTGTTAATCTATTTTCGGCGGTAAGTCTTTTGAAAACATGATATTCATCAATTTTCGCCAATGAGTGTTTCAAAAACTTGATTTTCTTGTTAATAAGTTTTCGCCGATGAGTGTTTCGAAAACTTGATATACATCATTTTTTACCGGTTAGTGTTTCGAAAACTTGATATTCATCAGTTTTCGCCAATGAGTGTTTCGAAAACTTGATTTTCTTGTTAATCAGTTTTTGCCGATGAGTGTTTCTAAAACTTGATATTCATCAGTTTTCGCCAATGAGTGTTTCGAAAACTTGATATTCATCAATTTTCGCCAATGAGTAATTCGAAAACTTGATTTTCTTATTAATAAGTTTTCGCCGATGCATGTTTCGAAAAGTTGATATTCATCAATTTTCGCAGATTAGTGTTTCGGAAACTTGATATTCATCAGTTTTCGCCAATGAGTGTTTTGAAAACTTGATTTTCTTAATCCGTTTTCGTCGATTAGTGTTTCGAAAACTTGATATTCATCAGTTTTCGCCGGTGAGTGTTTCGAAAACTTGATATTCATCAGTTTTCGCCAATGAGTGTTTCAAAAACATGATTTTCTTGTTAATTAATTTTCGCCGATGAGTGTTTCGAAAACTAGATATTCATTAGTTTTCGCCAATGAGTGTTTCGAAAACATGATTTTCTTGTTAATCAGTTTTCGCCGATGAGTGTTTCGAAAACTTGATTTTCTTGTTAATCAGTTTTCGCCGATGAGTGTTTCGAAAACTTGAAATTCATCAGTTTTCGCCAGTGAGTGTTTCGAGAACTTGAAATTCATTAGTTTTAGCCAATGAGTAATTCGAAAACTTGATTTTCTTGTTGATCAGTTTTCCCCGATGCATGTTTCGAAAATTTGATATTCATCAGTTTTCGCCAGTGAGTGTTTCGAAAACATGATATTCATCAGTTTTCGCCAATGATTGTTTCGACATCTTGATTTTCTTGTTTATCAGTTTTAACCGATGAGTGTTTCGAAAACTTGATATTCATCAGTTTTCGTCGATTAATGTTTCGGAAACTTCATATTCAACAGTTTTCGCCGATGAGTGTTTCGAAAACTTGATATTTATCAATTTTTGCCAGTGAGTGTTTCGAGAACATGATATTCATCAGTTTGCGCCAATGAGTGTTTCAACATCTTGATTTTCTTGTTTTTCAGTTTTCACCGATGAGTGTTGCGAAAACTTGATATTCATCAGTTTTCGTTGATTAGTGTTTCGAAAAACATGATATCCATCAGTTTTTGCCGAAGAGTGTTTCAAAAACTTGATATTCATTAGTTTTCGCTAATGAGTGTTTCGAAAACTTGATTTTCTTGATAATCAATTTTCGCTGATGAGTGTTTCGTAAACTTCATATTCATCAGTTTTCGCCAATGAGTGTTTCGAAAACTAGATTTTCTTTTTAATTAATTTTCGCCGATGAGGGTTTCGGAAACTTGATATTCATCAATTTTCGCAAGTGAGTGTTTCGAAAACTTGATTTTCATCAGTTTTCGCCAACGAGTGTTTCGAAAACTTGATTTTCTTGTTAATCAGTTTTCGCCGATGAGTGTTTCGAAAACATGATATTCATCAGTTTTCGCCGATAAGTGTTTCGGAAACATTATATTCATCAGTCTTTGCCAAGAAGGTTTTGAAAACATGATTTTCCTGTTTATCAATTTTCGCCGATGAGTATTTCGAAAACTTGATAGTCATCAGTTTTCATCAAATATTGTTTTGCAAACTTGATATTCATCAATTTTCGCCGATGAGTGTTTCGAAAACTTGATATTCATCAGTTATCGCCGATTAGTGTTCCGAGAACTTGATATTCATCAGTTTTCGCCAATGAGTGTTTCGAAAACTTGATATTCATCAATTTACGCCAGTGAGTGTTTCGAGAACATGATAGTCATCAGTTTGCGCCAATTAGTGTTTCGACATCTTGACTTTCTTGTTTATCAGTTTTCGTCGATGAGTGTTTCGAAAACTTGATATTGATCAGTTTTCATCGATTAGTGTGTCCAAAACTTGATATTCAACAGTTTTCGCAAATGAGTGTTTCCAAAACTTGAATTTCTTGTTAATTAGTTTTCGCCAATGAGTGTTTCAAAAACTTGATCTTCATCAGTTTTCGCCTGTGAGTGTTTCAAAAACTTGATTTTCATCAGTTTTTGCCAATGAGTGTTTCGAAAACTTGATTTTCTTGTTAATCATTTTTCGCCGATGAGTGTTGCGAAAACTTGATATTCATCAGTTTTTGCTAATGAGTATTTTAAAAACATGATTTTCTTGTTAATCAGTTTTTGCCGATGATTGTTTCGGAAACTTGAGATTCATTAGTTTTCGCCAATGTTTTGAAAACTCGATCTTCTTCTTACTCAGTTTTCGCCGATGAGTGTTTCGAAAGCTTGATATTCATCAGTTTTTGCTGATTAGTGTTTCGGAACTTGATATTCATCAGGTTTTGCCAATGAGTATTTCGAAAACTTGATTTTCTTGTTAATCAGTTTTCACCGATGTGTGTTTTGAAAACATGATATTCATCAGTTTTTGCCGTTGAGTGTTTTGAAAACTTGATATTCATCAGTTTTCGCCAGTAGTAATTCGAAAGCTTGATTTTCTTGTTAATCTGCTTTCGCCGATGCATGTTTCGAAAAGTTGATATTCATCAGTATTTGCTGATTAGTGTTTCGGAAACTTGATACTCATCAATTTTCGCCAATGACTATTTCAAAAACTTGATTTTCTTCTTAATCCGTTTTCGCCGATGAGTGTTTCGAAAACTTGATATTTATCAGTTTTCGCCGGTCAGCCTTTCGGAAACTTGATATTCTTCAGTTTTCGCCAACGAGTTTTCGAAAACTTGATTTTCTTGTTAATCAATTTTCCCCGGTGAGTGTTTCGAAAACTTGATTTTCTTGTTAATCAATTTTTGCCGATGAGTTTTTCGAAAACTTGATATTCATCAGTTTTCCCCGTGAGTGTTTCAAAAACTTGATATTCATCAATGTTCGCCATTGAGTGTTTCGAAAACTTGATTTTCTTGTTAATCAGTTTTCGCCGGTGAGTGTTACGGAAACTTGATATTCATCAGTTTTTGCCAATGAGTGTTTCAAAAATTTGATTTTCTTGTTAATCAGTTTTCGCCGGTGAGTGTTTCGAAAACATGATATTCATCAGTTTTTGCCGATGAGTGTTTCAAAAACTTGATATTCATTAGTTTTCGCCGATGAGTGTTTCGGAAACTTGATATTCATCAGTTTTTGCCAATGAGTGTTTCAAAAACTTGATTTTCTTATTAATCAGTTTTCGCCAATGAGTGTTTTGAAAACTTGATATTCATCAGTTTTCGCCGATGAGTGTTTTGAAAACTTGATATTCATCAGTTTTCGCCCATGAGTGTTTCGAAAACTTCATTTTCTTCCTAATCATTTTTCGCCGATGAGTGTTTCGAAAACTTGATTTTCATGTTAATCAGTTTTCGCCGATGAGTGTTTCGGAACCTTGATATTCATCAGTTTTCGCCGATTAGTGTTTCGGAAACTTGATATTCATCAGTTTTCGCCGTTGAGTGTTTCGAAAACTTGATATTGTTTAGTTTTCGCCGTGAGTGTTTCGAAAACTTGATATTCATCAATTTTCGCCAAAGAGTGTTTCGAAAACTTGATTTTCTTGTTAATTAATTTTCGCCGAAGTATGTTTCGAAAACTTGATATTCATCAGTTTTGGCCAATGAGTGTTTCGAAAACTTGATTTTCTTGTTAATCAGTTTTCGCTGGTGAGTGTTTCAAAAACATGATATTCATTAGTTTTCGCCAATGAGTGTTTCGAAAATTTGATTTTCTTGTTAATTAGTTTTCGCCCCTGAGTGTTTCGAAAACATGATATTCATTAGTTTTTGCCTATTAGTGTTTCGGAAACTTCATATTCAACAGTTTTTGCCAATGAGTGTTTCGAAAACTTGATTTTCTTGTTAATCAGTTTTCGCCGATGAGTGTTTCGAAAACTTGATATTCATCAGTTTTCGCAAATGAGTGTTTCGATAACTTGATTTTCTTGTTAATTACTTTTCGCGGATGATTGTTTCAAAAACTTGATATTCATCAGTTTTCGCCGGTGAGTGTTTCGAAAACATGATATTCACCAGTTTTCCCCAATGAGTGTTTCGAAAACTTGATTTTCGTGTTTATCAGTTTTGGCCAATGAGTGTTTCGAAAACTTGATATTCATCCGTTTCCGTCGGTGAGTGTTTCAAAAATTTGATATTCATCAGTTTTCGCCAATGCGTGTTTCGAAAACATCATTTTCTTGTTAATCAATTTTCCCCGATGAGTGTTTCGAAAACTTGATATTCATCAGTTTTCGCCGATTAGTGTTTCGGAAACATGACATTCATCCGTTTTCTCCAATGAATGTTTCGAAAACTTGATTTTCTTGTTAATCAGTTTTCCTTGGTGAGTGTTTTGAAAACTTGATATTCATCAGTTTTAGCCGATTAGTGTTTCGGAAACTTGATATTCATCAGTTTTCGCCATTGAGTGTTTCGGAAGATTGATTTTCTTGTTTATCAGTTTTGGCCGATGAGTGTTTCGAAAACTTGATATTCATTAGTTTTCGTCGATTAGTGTTTCGAAAACTTCATATTCAATAGTTTTCCCGATGAGTGTTTAGAAAACTTGATATTTATCAATTTTTGCCAGTGAGTGTTTCGAGAACATGATATTCATCAGTTTGCGCCAATGAGTGTTTCAACATCTTGATTTTCTTGTTTATCAGTTTTCACCGATGAGTGTTTCGAAAACTTGATATTGATCAGTTTTCGTCGATTAGTGTTTCGAAAACTTGATATTCAACAATTTTCGCCGATGAGTGTTTCGAAAACTTGATATTCATCAATTTTGGCCAATGAGTGTTTCTTCGAAAACTTGATTTTCCTGTTAATTAGTTTTCGCGGATGAGTGTTTCGAAAACTTGATATTCATCAGTTTTCGCGGATTAGTGTTTCGGAAACTTTATATTCATCAATTTCCGCAATTGAGTGTTTGGAAAACTTGATTTTCTTCTTAGTCAGTTTTGGCTGATGAGTGTTTTGAAAACTTCATATTCATCAGTTTTTGCCGGTGAGTGTTTCGAAAACTGGATATTCATGAGTTTTCGCCAATTAGTGTTTTGGAAACTCGATATTCAACAGTTTTCGCCAATGAGTGTTTTGAAAACATGATTTCGTTGTTTATCAATTTTCGCCAATGAGTGTTTCGAAATCTTGATATTAATCAGTTTTCGCCGATGAGTGTTTCGAAAACTTGATATTCATCATTTTTCGCCGATGAGTGTTTCTAAAACTTGATTTTCTTGTTAATTAGTTTTAGCCGATGAGTGTTTCGAAAACTTAATATTCATTAGTTTTTCCAGGTGAATGTTTTGAAGACTTGATATTCATCCATTTTCGCCAATGAGTTTTTCGAAAACTTGATTTTCTTGTTTATCAGTTTTCGCCCATGAGTGTTTCGGAAACTTAATATTCATCAGATTTCTCCGATAAGTGTTTCGAAAACTTGATATTCATCAGTTTTCGCCGGTGAGTGTTTCCAAACATGCTATTCATCAGTTTTCGCCGATGAGTAATTCGAAAACTTGATTTTCTTGTTAATCAGTTTTCGCCGATGAGTGTTTCGAAAACTTGATATTCATCAGTTTTCGTCGATTAGTGTTTCGAAATCTAGATATTCATCAATTTTCGCCAATGAGTGTTTCGAAAACTTGATATTCTTGTTAATCAGTTTTCGCCAATGAGTGTTTCGAAAACTTGATTTTCTTGTTAATCAGCTTTCGCCGATGAGTTTTTCAAAACAGGGAATACCCCTATGCCTTTAAGCCTTATCACCTGATTTACAGAATATCTATTATTGAAAATACATTCACATGCAGTATAATACCATGGCTACACCGAAATGGTGGCCTATCCTAGGCAAGCAAAATCCACGGCCAGTGCCGCTTCAGGGTATTAGAAAAACACAGATAATATATATATCCTGTGTACTGCCTACACATCCGAAGATGTTACCTATCCTATTCACATGCAACCGATATATGTATATATATATATATATATAATTTGAAAACAAGTTTTCCCTGTTTCGCAAGATAACTAATCCTGATCTTTAAGGTGTTTAAAGCTGACAGTTCTAGGTTTAGTAATACAATCTTTAGCGTGTTGTTGTTCCTATAAGAACAACATTTATTTCATTAAGATTATTACTTGGCTTAACTTGTTATTTATCTCTCCATTACTCTCTGATGTAGTTCATGGTTGCAACAGAGTCAAGCTCTTGGTCTTATCGGACTTCTCTATCCCGACTTATGCGTATCCTTCCTCGAACACTTGACTTACTCCCATATAACACTCTACTTGAGTGTTTAAGATACTTGGATTTGAGTATTTGACCTCTATCTAACTTCTATTCGCATCTAAGGAAGCTAATCTAGCTTGGTTGGAAGGAATCCTAATTTTAGGAAGGTCTAAGCATTTTAATTCAACTTGTGTTCCTACTTGGGTTCTAAGAAATCTAGTTTCTAAACCTCAATACACCTCTAATTCACCCTACTTAAGGCTTCCTAATAATTATGAAGGAATAAAATCACCATTATAGAATTTGGACTTCATTGTTCCCCAAGTTTCCATCCTTGTGAAACAAGAAGGTACCTCAAAGAATTTTTAATAAATATTCATAATTATCCTCGGTGTCTAAGATCGAAGAGAGGAGATTTAAAACTCTCAACATCACCCTTAAAGTGTATTTGGGCAACCCGTGCAGGGACCCAGTACGTTAACGTCAAGGTTCAACCTGAGTACCCTCGGCCAGTTCTTCACGGGTCTTGTTCAGCTAACATTCCAACTATATAATTTTAATAATACCAATCCAAGTCTATTTACTGAAACCCAAGCTCAATCTTAATTATCAACAATTTCCTCAATTTGTGAATAATTAGAATTTTAACCCCAAATCCTTCCAAATTTGGATTTGGCTAAATCCGAGAATATAATCTCGATTCCTACCCCAACTAAGTGTTCAAGAACACTTTCTAGGTCTCAATCTACCCTCGAAACAACTCAATCAAAGAAATCCTTAAAATAGAAAAATTGAGTGTTTAGAATGAAATTGGGGTTACCAACCTTGATTTGATTGGTGGGAAGTGTGGAAGATGTTGTAACTGAGCTCCGGTGACTCCTTCTAGCGTCGGCTAGCTCTTCTCCGACGAGTTTCCGGCAGTTTTTTCGGTGAACCCCCTCTCTCTCTCTACCTCTCGGCTCTCTCTCTCTCTCTCTCACTCGTCTGTTTTCTTTTTCTTTTTTCTCGTGTGACTCTTTCTCTCTTTCTATTCTTTCTTCTTTCCTTTCTTTTTCTTTATATATATCCCACACCCCAACCCCATATTAAATAATAATAATAATAATAATAATAATAATAATAAAATAAATATAATAAATAAATAAATATAATGAAAATAAAATAATTAATAATTAAATAATAAATAAATAAATATTCTTAAAAATAAATTAATTAATAATTAAGTAAATAATAACAAATTTGTGTTTTTAATTTAATCCCTTTCCCTGTTTAATTCAGGTTTCCAAGTTTTTAGGTCCTAAATTAAATCCAAAAATTATTTTCTACTTCTTTTCTTTCACTTTTTACTTTCTTGAAAACCCCCGTTTAAATATTTAAAATAATCATAAGAAAATTAAACTAATTAAGAATTAAACACATAATAACTAATAATATTTTAATTTAGTTCCCACTTCTATTTATTTTATGTTTCTAATTTTGTAGGTCATGAATTAATTTCGAAAAAAATATTTTACTCCTTTCTTTCATCTTTTATTTTACTTGAAATTTCGAAGAATTTCGTGGTTCCTTTCGGGTTTCCCTTAACCTTCAAAATTTTCCTATATTATTTTTGAGGTTTTAATTCTTAGCCCCGGAATAAATCATTCTTAAACCCTCGATATTTTAAATAAATCAATCTTTAATCCCTGAAACTTTTTCGGGGTATTAGACTCTTCAACCCTTAAGAAATTCGGTCCCTGAATTTCATCTACTTTGTGGGGTTGTTAGCTTGTTGCCATCCCTTGGCTCAATTTCATCTATGGTTTTTCTTAACATGGAAGTTTTATCATTTTACCCTACATTTCATATTTCTTTCCCAGAGACTCAAGGTCTCTATCTGTTTTCAACATATTCTTTCTGTGATCGTTTTTATTTCTAGTTTCGTAGTTAACCACCCCTCCGTGAGGTGTTAACCGACAGACTCCATTTATCGTCTTATCCTTCCCCGAGGATACCTAACTTTCCTAGTTTCAATTTACTTTGTGATACTAATTTTGCAATGGAGTGTTTGGCACGTACCACATGCCATGCTCCAATTTAGTTCTCTGAGGAGTTAGCTATTGCCTTCTCTAGTGAGGCTTACCTTGACTCAATTTGTTTGTCCGACTAGCTACTTTCGTAATGACTTCTTATATCCGTCTTGGAACGCGCCGAGACACTAGCTATTTGTATAGCACACTAGGTTCTATTTCTATAAAGTACTCCCCTACCTCGAAGTCCCCATTTCTAAGTATCCTCTACTACCAAGTAGCTACCCTTTTCCCGGTATTCCCTCGATATATTCCTTGTAAACGACTTCTCCAGAAAAGTCTGTTTACATCTCACTACACCCTCTACTATACATATAGACTTACCGCTTACACGACATACACCCTACGTAGGTGTTTATACTTTGGGCCATCAGTGTACCCAACCCTTCCAAGGTTGTTACACTCACTACCGACTCGGTTTACCCTACTCATGTCTTAACGAAGCTAAATGCCATGACACTAGCACAACTATGTATTACACTTACCATTCCTCACCAAACGGGAAATGATCTTCCCTTTATGACTCATGTTTCCCTTTCTTTTTCAGACTTCTACAGCTACCCTTGGTGGTTTCCATAACCTCTTCAGATTACTCCCTGTCGACATCCTATGGTTGCTAACTTAGACTCTTCTATGACTGCTACTTGTAGTCATTTCTGTTTATAATGGAAACTCACCAGTCTCCTTCTTACCATCATATTCATTACCCTGCCTCAGGCTCGGTTCGGTCTTCTCATCTGAAGACCTCGCTTAACATGGCTATGACTGTGGATCTATACCACCCTCAGGTTAGTCCACCTAGACTTGTACATCCTATGCTAACTCTACTCGTTGGGTTTCTGTTGGCTTTTACCCCAACTTGGCCCACTCAGACTCCTCAACTCACTTAGATCCTGTATTCCTACTTGGAATACTCGATCTATTAACTCCAGCATGAACCTTTCCAGACATGCTCTACTCCCCATGACCAAACAGGATCCGCTCCTATGGTTTGACTCTTTCTTTTCTGATGGTGTGGCGTATGTTCACGAACATATACTGCCTCTTGCAAGTGTTTTACCCGTTGGGTTCCAATCGCCCCCATGGTAGCATACTTGTTTTATCATTTTGGCTCGCATCCCAAGATGCTTACCCAACTCCATTCCTGTATTCACTCTCTTCTTTTCCATTTCGTACCTACGTGGTACTCTTTCTTCGAGTATTTCTCTATATTCGTCTACCCTTTACATTATGATACAATAATAAAGTAAATAAAATTACAATTATACTTTATTCACCCACATGAACAAGTTGTGGGTCTTGGAAAGTGTTGCTCAACCCTCGTTCCACCGAGACTTCTTCCACCAGTACTTAACCTGTCTCTGTGTAGTAAAAATGAGGTGTGAGTCTTAACCACGCGACTCAGTGAGGAGTCTCCCATCCCCGGCGCAAGGTGGGTACCATAGCGCTGGGTTTGGGAGTCATACACAACCACATGCAATAACAACTAGTTACTGTTGTTAGCATACATTCTTGGTGATCACACATCAACAAAACTTTCACCCAAACACTCACATGCATTTAATAACTGTAAACATCCAGCAGTTTATTCCACGTCATTAATCAGCAAGTAACCATGTAACATATAGTGCCGGCTTTTACTTACCGGTTTTCTCGCGTTCAGCATGTTTGAATCAAACAAGACGTTGTGGTAATGTAATCCAGTACGTCACCACAACACTGCACAATCAGTAATTATATCCAAACACAGACAAGTCGTACCTACACACAGATGCTAAACATACATCTACTTAGTCTCCCCAACTCTGAGGTATCTACTAGCCACTACGTGGCTTTCCCACTTCGAACCCGTGCACTCGGGTTGCTGGCAAAAAAGTGGCAAAAAATACTTAACCCATTCACTTGGGTTCTGGTCACCTCGTGACAATTCTGTTAACCAAACACAATCAACTTCTATCTATCAAACAACTGATGCATAGCCACCACGTGGCACGTCCTGACCCCTTGCTACGGGGCAATAGCTTGAGCCCACTCGTCCATTACCCAACCAGGCCACAATGGCGGGCACGACACGACGTCTTAAAGCCTGGCCACTAATACACCCTAGACCATCTCAACAGGATGATTTCTCCTCTGCAAGATCAAGCTCACGGTTCACCCGTAGGTTCCTCCCGTGTCTCCTTATCTTGGTCTCACATATTAATAGGATTCTTTGTATCTTTCCAGAAGGATCAACAATTCCTCACCTTATTAATATGTACAAGTATCCTAAACAGGATATAACTCATGTACCCGTCCAGATGCACTCTCTGAGCCTCAAGCTACCATTATAGCAATATAAATCCTTTCTGACCCTATTACCAGGATAGGCCAATGACCATCATCATGGTGATTATAAAACTGAGGTCTCAAGTGCCGTCTGACGTTGTTTTAGTCGATGTCTCACATATTAATAAGATTCTTTGTATCTTTCTCGAAGGATCAACAATTCTTCTCTTTATTAATATGGACGAGTAACCCTAAGAGGATATAACTCATATACCCGCCTAGATGCACTCTCTGAGCCCCAGGCTATCGTCATAGCAATATAAAACCTTTTTGACCCTATTGCCAGGATAGGGCAATGACCATCATCATGGTGATTATAAAAATTGAGGTCTCAAGTGCCATCCGACGTTGTTCTAGTCGATGTCTCACATCGCTAGCATATCCAAATCTGAAACCCACCAATAACTCTCTTTGCATGATTATAATTTAAGTCACCGTCGTGACAAGTTTTCAAAACAAAGCTTAGCCCTTCCGTACAAGGACTCTTGCCACCGTCGTGGAAAAGATTTAGGAAAATACTCATCATGCATCCAGAGTGTATGAGTTGGATTTGTAACACACCAATCATAGCAAACAATTTCACACTACTCCTATGTCTTCCTTTCCAAGCTACTTTCCACAACCTATTCTCTAGTTCTTTTATTCTTTTAGTATTGTATACCTCTAGCTAACACATATCAGACAAGCAAAGAATATACAAACTCATGTAATCCACATAAGCAGACAACCCTAGGAGCGTAGATGAAAGAACCCTCACCTTGGCTAACCTTCCATGCAATCATCTCTTGTAACTTTAGTCTCCTCGGAGTTCCTGTGCACTCTTTAGCGTGATGTTGTTCCTATAAGAACAACATTTATTTCATTAAGATTATTACTTGGCTTAACTTGTTATTTATCTCTCCATTCTCTCTCATCTAGTCCATGGTTGCCACAGAGTCAAGCTCTTGGTCTTATCGGACTTCTCTATCTCGACTTATGTGTATCCTTCCTCAGACACTTGACTTACTCCCATATAACACTCTACTTGAGAGTTTAACATACTTGGATTTGAGTATTACACCTCTAACTAACTTCTATTCACATCTAAGGAAGCTTATCTAGCTTGGTTGGAAGCAATCCTAATTTTAGGAAGGTCTAAACATTTTAATTCAACTTGTGTTCCTACTTGGGTTCTAAGAAATGTAGTTTCTAAACCACAATACACCTCTAATTCACCCTACTTAAGGCTTCCTAATAATTATGAAGGAATAAAATTACCATTTTAGAATTTGGACTTCATTGTTCCGCAACTTTCCATCCTTAAGAAACAAGAAGGTACCTCAAATAATTATTAATAAATATTCATAATTATCCTCGGTGTTTAAGATTGAAGACATGAGATTTAAAATCTCAAAGTCACCCTTAAAGTGTATTTGGGGAACCTGAATAGGGACCCGGTACGTTAACGTCAACATTCAACCTTAGTAACCTCGGGCCAGCTGTTCACGGGTCTTGTTTAGCTAATTTTCCAACTATATAATTTTAATAATACCAATCCAAGTTTATTTACTCAAACCCAAGCTCAATCTTAATTATCAACAATTTCCTCAATTTGTGAATAATTAGAATTTTAACCCCAAATCCTTCCAAATTCAAATTTCGCAAATCCTAGAATATAATCTCGATTCCTACCCCAACTAAGTGTTCAATAACACTTTCTAGGTCTCAATCTACCCTCGAAACAACTCAATCAAAGAAATCCCAAAAAATGGAGAAATAGAGGGTTTAAATTGAAATTGGGGTTACCAACCTTCATTTGATTGGTGGGAGGTGTGGAAGATGTTGTAACCGAGCTCCAGTGACATTTCCTGGCGTCGTCTAGCTCTTCTCCGTCCGGTGACATTTCACTCGTCCGTTTTCATTTTTTTTTCTCGTGTGACTCTTTCTCTCTTTCTATTGTTTCTTCTTTTCTTTCTTTTTCTCTATATATATCCCACGCCCCAACCCCATATTAAATAATAATAATAAATAATTATAAACAAATAAATGTAATTAAAATAAAATAATTAATAATTAATAATTAAATAATAAATAAATATTATTAAAAATAAATAAATTAATAATTAAGAAAATAATAACAAATTTGTATTTTTAATTTAATCCCTTTTCCTATTTAATTCAGGTTTCCAAGTTTTTAGGTCCCGAATTAAATCCAAAAATTATTTTCTACTTCATTTCTTTCACTTTCTACTTTCTTGAAAACCCCCTTTTAAATATTTAAAATAATCATAATAAAATTAAACTAATTAATAATTAAACAAATAATAACTAATAATATTTTCATTTAGTTCTCACTCCTATTTCTTTTAGGTTTCTAATTTCATAGGTCCTGAATTAATTTCGAAAAAAATATTTTACTCCATTCTTTCATCTTTCATTTTACTTGAAATTTCGAAAAAATTCGCGGTCCCTTTCCGGTTTCCCTTAACCGTCATACTTTTCCTATATTCTTTTTGAGGTTTTAATTCCATGCCCCGAAATAAATCATTTTTAAATCCTCAAAATATTAAATAAATCATTCTTTAATGCTAGAAATTTTTCCGGGGTATTACATGATATTCATCAGTTTTCGCCGGTGAGTGTTTCGGAAACTTGATATTCTTCAGTTTTCGCCACAGAGTGTTTCGAAAACTTGATTTTCTAGTTAATTCGTTTTCGCCGATGAGTGTTTTACAAACTTGATATTCAACAGTTTTCTACCATGAGTGTTTCGAAAACTTGATTTTCTTGTTAATCAGTTTTCGCCGATGAGTGTTTCGAAAACTTAATATTCATCAGTTTTCACCGATGAGTGTTTCGAAAACTTGATATTCTTGTTAATCAGTTTTCGCCGATGAGTGTTTCAAAAACTTGATATTCCTCAATTTTTACCAATAAGTGCTTCGAAAACTTGATATTCATCAGTTTTCGCCAATGACTGTTTCGAAAACTTGATTTTCTTGTTAATTAGTTTTCGCCGATTAGTGTTTCGTAAACTTGATATTCATCAGTTTTCGCCAGTGAGTGTTTTGGAAACTTGATATTCATTAGTTTTCGCCGATGAGTGTTTCGAAAACTTGATATTCATCAGTTTTCGCTAATGAGTGTTTCAAAAATTTGATTTTCTTGTTAATCAGTTCTCGCCTACGAGTGTTTCGAAAACTTCATATTCATCAGTTTTTGCCGATGAGTGTTTCGAAAACTTGATATTCATCAGTTTTCGCCAATGAGTGTTTCGAAAACTTGATTTTCTTGTTAATCTGTATTCGCGGGGGAGTGTTTCGAAAACTTGATATTCATCAGTTTTCGTCGATGAGTGTTTCGAAAACTTGATATTCATCAGTTTTCGCTATTTAGTGTTTCGAAAACTTGGTTTTCTTGTTAATCAGTTTTCGCCGATGAGTGTTTCGAAAACTTGATATTCATCAGTTTTCGCCAATGAGTATTTCGAAAACTTGATTTTCTTGTTAATCAATTTTCAACGATGAGGAATTCGAAAACTTGATATTCATTAGTTTTCGCCGGTGAGTGTTTCGAAAAATTGATATTCATCAGTTTTCGCCGGTAATTGTTTCGAAAACATGATATTAATCATTTTTCACCAATGAGTGTTTCAAAAACATGATTTTCTTGTTAATGAGTTTTCACTGATGAGTGTTTCGAAAACTTGATATTCATCAGTTTTGGCCAATGATTGTTTCGAAAACTTGATTTTCTTGTTAATCAGTTTTCGCCGATGAGTGAATCGATAACTTGATATTCATCAGTTTTCGCCACTGAGCGTTTCGAAAACTTCAATTTCTTGTTTATCAGTTTTCGCCGATGAGTGTTTCGAAAACTTGATATTCATCAATTTTCGCCACTGAGTGTTTCGGAAACTTGATATTCTTCAGTTTTCGCCAATGTGTGTTTCGAAAACATGATTATCTTGTTAATTAATTTTCGCCGGTGAGTGTTTCGAAAACCTGATTTTCATCAGTTTTTGCCAATGAGTCTTTCGAAAACTTGATTTTCTTGTTAATCAGTTTTCGCCGATGAGTGTTTGGAAAACTTGATATTCATCAGTTTTCGCTGGTGAGTGTTTCGGAAACATGATATTCATCAGCTTTCGCCAATGAGTGTTTCATAAACATGATTTTCTTCTTAATCAGTTTTCGCCGATTAGTGTTTTGGAAACTTGATATTCATCAGTTTTCGCCGATGAGTGTTTCGAAAAGTTGATATTCATCAGTCTTCCCCGGTGAGCGTTTCAGAAACTTGATATTCTTCTTTTTTCGCCAATGAGTGTTTCGAAAACTTGATTTTTTCCTTAATCAATTTTCGCCGATGAGTGTTTCGAAAACTTGATATTCAATAGTTTTTGCCAACGACTCCTTCGAAAACTTTATTTTTTTTAATCAATTTTTGCCGATGAGTGTTTCGAAAACGTGATAATCATAAATTTTCGCCGATGAGTGTTTCGCAAACTTGATATTCATCAATTTTCACTGGTGCATGTTTCGAAAACATCATATTGATCAGTTTTCGCCAATGAGTGTTTCCAAATCTTGATTTTCTTAACAATCAGTTTTCGTCGATGAGTGTTTCGAAAACATGATATTCATCAGTTTTCGCCAACGAGTGTTTCGAAAACTTGATTTCATTCTTTATCAATTTTTGCCGATGAGTGTTTCGAAAACATGGTATTCATCAGTTTTTGCTGATGAATGTTTCAAAAACTTGATATTCATCAATTTTTGCCAATGAGTGTTTCGAAAACTTGATTTTCTTGTTAATCAGTTTTCGCCGGTAAGTGTTTCGGAAACTAGATATTCATCAGTTTTCGCCGATGAGTGTTTCGAAAACTTGATATTCATCAGTTTTCGCCAATGAGTGTTTCGAAAACATGATTTTCTTGTTCATTAACTTTCGTCGGTGAGTGTTTCGAAAACATAATATTCATCAGTTCTCGCCGATGAGTGTTTCAGAAACATGATATTCATCAATTCTTTCCAATGAGTGTTACGAAAACTTGATTTTCTTGTTAATCAGTTTTTGTCGATGATTGTTTTGAAAACTTAATATTCAATAGTTTTCACCGGTGAGTGTTTCGGAGACATGATATTCATCAGTTTTCGACAATGAGTGTTTCGAACACATGAATTTCTTGTCAATCAGTTTTCGCCGATGAGTGTTTTGAAAAGTTGATATTTATCAGTTTTCGTCGATTAGTGATTCAGAAACATCATATTCTTTAGTTTCTGCCAATGCGCGTTTGAAAGCTTGATTTTCTGGTTAATCATTTTTAGCCAATGATTGTTTCGAATACTTGATATTCATCAGTTTTCACCGATGAGTGTTTTGAAAACTTGATATTCATCAGTTTTCGCCAATGAGTGTTTCGAAAACTTGATTTTCTTGTTAATCAGCTTTCGCCGATGAGTGTTTCGAAAACTTGATATTCATCAGTTTTTGCCAATGAGTGTTTCGAAAACTTGATTTTCCTGTTAATCAGTTTTCGTCGATGAGTGTTTCTAATACTTGATATTCATTAGTTTTCGCCGGTGAGTGTTTGGAAATCTTGATATTCATCAGTTTTTGCCAATGAGTAATTCAAAAACTTGATTTTCTTCTTAATCAGTTTTTAATGATAAGTGTTTCGAAAAGTTGATATTCATCAGTTTGCGCAGATTATTGTTTCGGAAACTTGATATTCATCAGTTTGCACCAATGAGTATTTCGAAAACATGATTTTCTTGTTAATCAGTTTTCACCGATGAGTGTTTCGAAAACTTGATATTCATCAGTTTATGCTTGTGAGTGTTTCGGAAACTTGATATTCATCAGCTTTCGCAAATGAGTGTTTCGAAAACTTGATTTTCTTGTTAATCAGTTTTCGCCATTGGGTGTTTCGAAAACTTGATATTCATCAGTTTTCGCCAATGTGTTTTTCAAAAACTTGATTTTCCTGCTAATCAATTTTTGCTAGTGAGTGTTTCGGAAACTGGATATTCATCAGTTTTCGCTAATGATTTTTTCGAAAACTTGATTTTCTTGTTAATCAGTTTTCTCCTATGAGTGTTTCAAAAACTTGATATTTATAAGTTTTCGTCGCTGAGTGTTTTGAAAACTTGATTTTCTTGTTAATCAGTTTTTGCCGTTCGAAAACTTGATATTTCCATCAGTTTTCGCCAATGACTGTTTCGATAACTTAGTTTTCTTGTTAATCAGTTTTCCTCAGTGAGTGTTTCGGAAAATTGATATTAATGAGTTTTCGCCAATGACTGTTTCGAAAACTTGATATTCGTCAGTTTTAGCCGATAAGTGTTTCGAAAACTTGATTTTCTTGTTAATCAGTTTTCGCAGGTGAGTGTTTCGAAAGCTTCATATTCATTAGTTTTTCATCGATGAGTGTTTCGAAAATTTGATATTCATCAGTTTTCGCCAATGAGTGTTTCGAAAACATGATCTTCTTGTTAATCAATTTTTGCCGATGAGTGTTTTGAGAACTTTATATTCATCAGTTTTCGCCGATGAGTGTTTCAGAAACTTGATACTCATCAGTTTTCTCCAATTAATGTTTCGAAAACTTGATTTTCTTGTTAATCAGTTTTTGCAGATGATGGTTTCGACAGCTTGATATTCATTATTTTTCGCCGGTGAGTGTTTTGGAAACATCATATTCATCAGTTTTCGCCGACGGGTGTTTTGGAAACTTGATTTTCTTGTTAATCAGTTTTCGGCGATGAGTGTTTCATAAACTTGATATTCATCAATTTTCGCATTTTAGTGTTTCGGAAACATGATATTCATCAATTTTCACCGATGAGTGTTTCGAAAACTTGATTTTCTTGTAAATCAGTTTTCGTCGATGAGTGTTTCAAAAACATCATATTCATCAGTTTTCGCCAATGAGTGTTTCGAAAACTTGATTTTCTTGATGATCAGTTTTCGCCGATTAGTGTTTCCAAAACATGATATTCATTAGTTTCCGCCGATTAGTGTTTCGGGAACTTGATATTAATCAATTTTTGCCAATGAGTATTTCGAAAACTTGATTTTGTTGTTTATCAGTTTTTGGCGATGAGTGTTTCGAAAACTTGATATTCACCAGTTTCCGCCGATTAGTGTTTCGGAAACTTGCTATACATCGGTGTTTGCCATTGAGTGTTTCGAAAACTTTATTTTCTTGTTACTCAATTTTCGCCGATGAGTGTGTCGAAAACTTGATATTCATCAGTTTTCGCCATTGAGGGTTTCGAAAAGTTGATTTTCTTGTTAATCAATTTTCGCCGATTAGTGTTTCCAAAACTTCATATTCATCGATTTTTGCCGATTAGTGTTTCGGAAACTTGATATTCATCAGTTTTCGCCGATGAGTAATTCGAAAACTTGATTTTCTTGTACATCAGTTCTCACCAATGAGTGTTTCGGAAACTTAATATTCATTAGTTTTCGCCAATGACTATTTCGAAATCTAAATATTAATTAGTTTTCACCAATAACTGTTTCGAAAACTTAATTTTCTTGTTAATCAATTTTCGCCGATAAGTGCTTCGAAAACTTGATATTCATCAATTTTCGCCTATGAGTCTTTCGAAAACTTGATATTCATCACTTTTCGCCAATGAGTAACTCGGAAACATTATTTTCTTGTTAAAAATACATCGTCGATTAGTGCTTCGAAAAGTTGATATTCATCAGTGTTCGCCGATTAGTGTTTCAAAAACTTGATATTCATTGGTTTTCGCCATTGAGTGTTTCGAAAACTTTATTTTCTTGTTACTCAATTTTCGCCAATGAGTGTGTCGAAAACTTGACATTCATCAGTTTTCGCCAATGAGGGTTTCAAAAAGTTGATTTTCTTGTTAATTAGTTTTTGCCGATGAGTGTTTCAAAAACATGATATTCATCGGTTTTCGCCGATTAGTGTTTCGGAAACTTGATATTCATTAGTTTTTGCCAATGAGTAATTCGAAAACTTGATTTTCTTGTTACTCAATTTTCGTCGAATAGTGTTTCGGAAACGTGATAGTCATCAGTTTTCGTCCATTAGTGTTTCGGAAACTTGATATTCATCAGTTTTCGCCAATCAGTGTTTTGAAAACTTGATTTTCCTGTTAATCAGTTTTCGCCGATGAGTGTTTCGAAAACTTGATATTCATCAGTTTTCGCCGATGCGTGTTTCGGAAACTTTATATTCTTCAGTTTTCGCTAATGAGTGTTTCGAAAACTTGATTTTCCTGTTAATCAGCTTTCGCCGGTGAGTGTTTCAAAAACTTGATATTCATCAATTTTTGCCAATCAGTGTTTCGAAAACTTGATTTTCTTGTTAGTCAATTTTCACCGATGAGTGTTTCCAATACTGATATTCATCAGTTTTTGCCGATTATTGTTTCGAAAACTTGATATTCAATAGTTTTCGCCAATGAGTGTTCTGAAAACTTGATTTTCTTGTTAATCAGTTTTCTCTGATGAGTGTTTCGAAAACTTGATATTCATCTGTTTTCCCCGGTAAGTGTTTCGGAAACTTGATATTCTTCAGGTTTTGCCAATGAGTGTTTCGAAAACTTGATTTTCGTGTTAGTCAATTTTCACCGATGAGTGTTTCCAATACTGATATTCATCAGTTTTTGCCGATTATTGTTTCGAAAACTTGATATTCATTAGTTTTCGCCAATGAGTGTTCTGAAAACTTGATTTTCATGTTAACAAGTTTTCGCCGATGAGTGTTTCGGAAACTTGATGTCCATTAGTTTTCACCGGTGAGTGTTTCTAAAACTTGATACTCATCAGTTTTTGCCAATGAGTGTTTTGAAAACTTGATATTCTTGTCAATCAGTTTTCGCCGATGAGTGTTTCAAAAACTTGATGTTCATCAATTTTCGGCGGTGAGTGTTTCAAAAACTTGATATTCATCAGTTTTCGCTAATGAGTGTTTCAAAAACTTGATTTTCTTGTTAATAATTTTCGCCAATGAGTTTTTCGGAAACTTGATATTTATCAGTTTTCGCCAATGAGTGTTTAAAAAACTTTATTTTCTTGTTAATAAATCTTCGCCGGTGAGTGTTTTGAAAAGTTGATATTCATCAGTTTTCGTCAATGAGTGTTTCGGAAACATGATATTCATCAGTTTTCGCCAATGAGTGTTTCGAAAACTAGATTTTCTTGTTAATCAGTTTTCGCGGATGAGTGTTTCGAAAACTTGATATTTATCAGTTTTCGCCGTTTAGTGTTTCGGAAACCTGATATTCATCAGTTTTTGCCAATGAGTTTTTCGAAAACTTGATTTTTTTGTTATCAGTTTTCGCCAATGAGTGTTTCGAAAGCTTGATATTCATCAGTTTTCGCCGATTAGTGTTTCAGAAAGTTGATATTAATCAGCTTCCGCAATTGAGTGTTTCGAAACCTTGATTTTCTAAATAATCAGTTTTCGCCGTTGAGTGTTTCGAAAACTTGATATTCATCAGTTTACGCCGGTGAGTGTTTTGAAAACTTGATATTCATCAGTTTTCGTCGGTGAGTGTTTCGAAAAATTGATATTCTTCAATTTTTGCCAATGAGTGTTTCGAAAACTTGATTTTCTTGTAAAACAGCTTTCGCCCGTGAGTGTTTCGAAAACTTGATATCCATCAGTTTTCACTAATGAGTGTTTCGAAAACTTGATTTTCTTGTTAATCAGTTTTCGCCGATGAGTGTTTCGAAAACATGATATTCATCAGTTTTCGCCGGTGAGTGTTTCTAAAACTTGATACTCATCTGTTTGAGCCAATGAATGTTTCAAAAACTTGATTTTCTTGTTAATCAGTTTTCGCCGATGAGTGTTTCCAAAACTTGATATTTATCAATTTTCGCCGATTAGTGTTTCAGAAACTTGATATTCATAAGTTTCCGCCAATGCGTGTTTCGAAAACTTGATTTTCTTGTTAATCAGTTTTCGCCGATGAGTGTTTCGAAAACTTGATATTCATTAGTTTACGCCGGTGAGTGTTTCAAAAACTTGATACTCATCAGTTTTCGCGAATGAGTGTTTTGAAAACTTGATTTTCATGTTTCTCATTTTTCGCTGATGAGTGTTTCGTAAACTTGATATTCATCATTTTTTGCCGGTGAGTGTTTCGAAAACTTGATATTCATCAAATTTCGCCAATGAGTGTTTTGAAAACTTGATTTTCTTGTTTATCAGTTTTCAGAGACGATTGTGTCGAAAACTTGATACTCATCAGTTTTCGCTAATGAGTGTTTCCAAAACTTGATTTTCTTGTTAATCAGTTTTTGCCGATTAGTGTTTCCAAAACTTGATATTCATCAGTTTTCGTCAGTGAGTGTTTCGAAAACTTCATTTTCTTGTTAATCAATTTTCTTCGATGAGTGTTTCGAAAACTTGATATTCATTAGTTTTCGCTGGTGAGCGTTTCGGAAACTTGATATTCATCAGTTTTCGACAATGAGTAATTCGAAAACTTGATTTTCTTGTTAATCAGTCTTTGCCGATAAGTGTTTCAAAAAGTTGATAGTCATCAAGTCTTGCCGATTAGTGTTTCAGAAACTTGATATTCATCAGTTTTCGCAGATTAGTGTTTCGGAAACTTGATATTCATCAGTTTTCGTGAATGAGTGTTTTGAAAATTGAATTTTCTTGTTAATCAGTGTTCGTCGATGAGTGTTTCGAAAACTCGATATTCATCAGTTTTCGTCGGTGACTGTTTCGGAAACTTGATATTCATCAATTTTCGCCAATGAGTGTTTCGAAAACTTGATTTTCTTGTTCATCAGTTTTCACCGATAAGTGTTTCGAAGACTTGATATTTATCAATTTTCGCTAGTGAGTGTTTCGAAAAAATCATATTCATTAGTTTTTGCTAATCAGTGTTTCGAAAACTTGATTTTCTTGTTAATCAATTTTTTCCGATGAGTGTTTTGAAAACATGAGATTCATCAGTTATTGCCGATGAGTGTTTTAGAAACTTGATATTCATCAGTTTTTGCCAATGAGTTTTTCGAAAACTTGATTTTTTTTGTTATCAGTTTTCGCCGATGAGTGATTCGAAACCTTGATATTCATTAGTTTCTGCCGATTAGTGTTTCGGAAACTTGATATTAATCAGTTTCCGCAATTGAGTGTTTCGAAACCTTGATTTTCTTGTTAATCAGTTTTCGCCAATGAGTGTTTCGATAACTTGATATTCATCGGTATACGCCGGTGACTGTTTTGAAAACTTGATATTCATCAGTTTTCGCCGGTGAGTGTTTCGGAAACTTGATATTCTTAACTTTTCGCCAATGAGTGTTTGAAAACTTGATTTTCTTGTTTATCAGCTTTCGCCCGTGAGTGTTTCGAAAACTTGATATTCATCAGTTTTCGCCAATTAGTGTTTTGAAAACTTGATTTTCTTGTTAATCAATTTTCGCCGATGAGTGTTTCGAAAACTTGATATTCATCAGTTTTCGCCAATGAGTGTTTCGAAAACTTGATTTTCTTGTTAATCAGTTTTCGCCGGTGAGTGTTTCGAAAACTTGATTTTCTTGTTAATCAGTTTTCGCCGATGAGTGTTTCGAAAACTTGATATTCATCAGTTTTCGCCGATTAGTGTTTCGGAAACTTGATATTTATCAGTTTTTGCCAATGAGTCTTTCAAAAACTTGATTTTTTTTATTATCAGTTTTCGCCGATGAGTGTTTCGAAGGCTTGATATTCATCAGTTTTCGCCGATTAGTGTTTTGGAAACTTGATATTCATCAGCTTTCGCCAATGAGTGTTTCGAAAACTTGATTTTCATTTTAATCAGTTTTCGCCGATGAGTGTTTCGAAAACTTGATGTTCATTAGTTTTCGCCGATTAGTATTTTGAAAATTTGATATTCATCAGTTTTCGTCAATTAGTGTTTCGGAAATTTGATATTCATCAGTTTTCGCCAATGAGTGTTTCGAAAACTTGATTTTCTTGTTAATCAGTTTTCGCCGATGAGTGTTTCGAAAACATGATTTTCTTGTTAATTAGTTTTCGCCGATGAGTATTTCGAAAACTTTATATTCATCAGTTTTCACTGGTGAGTGTTTCGAACAGTTGATATTTATCAGTTTTCGCCGATTAGTGTTTCAGAAACTTGATATTTATCAGTTTTTGCCAATGTATGTTTCGAAAACTTGATTTTTTTTGTTATCAGTTTTCGCCAATGAGTGTTTCGAAAGCTTGATATTCATCAGTTTTCGCCGATTAGTTTTTCGGAAACTTGATGTTAATCAGTTTCCGCAATTGAGTGTTTCGAAAACTTGATATTCATCAGTTTTCGCCAATGAGTAAATCGAAAACTTGATATGCTTGTTAATCAGTCTTCGCCGATAAGTGTTTCGAAAAGCTGATATTCATCAGTTTTCGCCGATTAGTGTTTCGAAAACTTGATATTCATCAGTTTACGCCGATTAGTGTTTCGGAAACTTGATATTCATTAGTTTTGGCAGTTGAATGTTTCGAAAACTTGATTTTCTTGTTAATCAATTTTCGTCGATGAGTGTTTCGAAAACATGATATTCATCAGTTTTTGCCGATGAGTGTTTTAAAAACTTGATATTCATCAGTTTTCACGACTGATTGTTTCGAAAACTTGATTTTCTTGTTAATCACTTTTTACCGATGAGTGTTTCGAAAACTTGATATTCATCACTTTTCGCCGATGAGTGTTTCGAAAACTTGATTTTCCTGTTAATCAATTTTCGCTTATGAGTGTTTCAAATACTTGCATTAATTTTCGCCAATGAGTGTTTCGAAAACGTGATTTTCTTGTTAATCAGCTTTCGCCAATGAGTGTTTCAAAAACGTTATATTCATCAATTTTCGCCGGTGAGTGTTTCCAAAACTTGATATTCATCAGTTTTCGCCAATGAGTGTTTCGAAAACTTGATTTTCTTGTTAATCAATTTTCGCCGGTGAGTGTTTCGAAAACTTGATATTCATCAATTTTCGCCATTGATTGTTTCGAAAACATAATTTTCTTGTTAATCAGTTTTCGCCGATGAGTGTTTCGAAAACTTGATATTCATCAGTTTTCGCCAATGAGTGTTTTGAAAACTTGATTTTCTTGTTAATCAATTTTCGCCGATGAGTGTTTCGAAAACTTGATATTCATTAGTTTTCGCCGATTAGTGTTTCGGAAACTTGATATTCATCAGTTTTCGCCAAAGAGTGTTTCGAAAACTTGATTTTCTTGTTAATCTATTTTTGCCGATGAGTGTTTCGAAAACTTCATATTCTTGAGTTTTCGCCAATGAGTGTTTCGAAAACTTGATATTCATCAGTTTTCGCCCATGAGTAATTCGAAAACTTGATATTCTTGTTAATCAATCTTCGCCGATAAGTGTTTATAAAAGTTGATAGTCATCAATTTTCGCCGATGAGTGTTTCGAAAACTTGATATTCATCAGTTTTCGACATTGAGTGTTACGAAAACTTGATTTTCTTGTTAATCAGTGTTCGCCAATGAGTGTTTCAAAAACTTGATATTCACCAGTTTTCGTCGGTGAGTGTTTCGAAAACTTGATATTCATTATTTTCGCCAATGAGTGTTTCGAAATCGAGATTTTCTTGTTAAACAGTTTTCGCCAATGAGTGTTTCGAAAACGTGACATTCATCAGTTTTCGCCGATTAGTGTTTAGGAAACTTGACATTCATCAGTTTTCGCCAATGAGTATTTCGAAAACTTGATTTTCTTGTTTATCAGTTTTCAACGATGAGTGTTTCAAAAACGTGATATTCATCAGTTTTCGCCAATGAGTGTTTTGAAAACTTGATTTTGTTGTTTATCAATTTTCGCCAATGAGTGTTTTGAAAAACTGATATCCATCAGTTTTCAACGATTAGTATTTCAAAAACATGATATTCATCAGTTTTCGCTAATGAGTGTTTCGAAAACTTGATTTTCTTGTTAATCAGTTTTCGATAATGAGTGTTTCGAAAACTTGATATTCATCAGTTTTTGCCGATTAGTGTTTCAGAAACTTGATATTCATCAGTTTTTGCCAATGCGTAATTCGAAAAATTCATTTTCTTGTTAATCAGTTTTCGCCTATGAATAATTCGAAAACTTGATTTTCTTTTTAATCAGTTTTCGCCGATGAGTGTCTCGAAATATTGATATTCATCAGTTTTCGCTAATGAATGTTTCGAAAACTTGATTTCGTTGTTTATCAGTTTTCGTCGATGAGTGTTTCGAAAACTTCATATTCATAAGTTTTCGCCAATGAGTGTTTCGAAAACTTGATTTTCTTGTTAATCAATTTTCGCCGATGAGTGTTTCGGAAACTTGATATTCATCAGTTTTCGCCGATGAGTGTTTCGAAAACTTGATATTCATTAGTTTTCGCCAATGAGTGTTTCGAAAACATGATTTTCTTGTTTATCAGTTTTCGCCGATGAGTGTTTCAAAAACTTGATATTCATTAGTTTTCGCCGATTAGTGTTTCGGAAACTTGATATTCATCAGTTTTTGCCAATGAGTGTTTCAAAAACATGATTTTCTTGTTAATCAATTTTCACCGATGAGTGTTTCAAAAACTTGATATTCATCAGCTTTCGGCAATGAGTGTTTCGGAAACTTGATATTCATCAGATTTCGTCAATGAGTGTTTCGAAAACTTGATTTTCTTGTTAATCAGTTTTCGCCGATGAGTTTCCGTAAACTTGATATTCATCAATTTTCGCATTTTAGTGTTTCGGAAACTTGATATTCATCAGTTTTCGCCAATGAGTGTTTCAAAACCTTGATTTTCTTGTAAATCAGTTTTCGTAGATGAGTGTTTCAAAAACATCATATTCATCAGTTTTCGCCAATGAGTGTTTCGAAAACTTGATGTTCTTGTTAATCAGTTTTCGCCGATTAGTGCTTTCAAAACTTGATATTCATCAGTTTCCGCCGATTAGTGTTTAGGAAACTTGATATTAATCAGTTTTTGCCAATGAGTATTTCGAAAACTTGTTTTTCTTGTTTTTTAGTTTTTGCCGATGAGTGTTTCCAAAACTTGATATTCACCAGTTTTCGCCGATTAGTGTTTCGGAAACTTGCTATTCATCAGTTTTCGCCACTGAGTGTTTGGAAAACTTGATTTTCTTGTTACTCAATTTTCGTCGATGAGTGTTTCGAAAACTTGATATTCATCAGTTTTCGCCAATGAGGGTTTCGAAAAGTTGATTTTCTTGTTAATCAGTTTTCGTCGATGAGTGTTTCGAAAACTTGATATTCATCAATTTTCGCCGATTAGTGTTTCGGAAACATCATATTCATCAGTTTTCGCCGATGAGTGTTTCGAAAACATGATTTTCTTGTTAATCAGTTTTCGCCGATGAGTGTTTCGAAAACATGATATTCATTAGTTTTCGCCGATTAGTGTTTCGGAAACTTGATATTCATCAGTTTTCGCCAATGAGTGTTTCGAAAACTTGATTTTCTTGTTAATCAGTTTTCGCCGATCAGTGTTTCGGAAACTTGAAATTCATTAATTTTCGCCGATGAGTGTTTCGAAAAACTTGATATTCATCAGTTTTCGCCAATGAGTGTTTCGAAAACTTGATATTCTTGTTAATCAGTCTTCGCCGATAAGTGTTTCGAAAAGTTTATAGTCTTCAGTTTTTGCCTATTAGTGTTTCGGAAACTTGCTATTCATCAGTTTTCGCCACTGAGTGTTTGGAAAACTTGATTTTCTTGTTACTCAATTTTCGTCGATGAGTGTTTCGAAAACTTGATATTTATCAGTTTTCGCCATTGAGGGTTTCGAAAAGTTGATTTTCTTGTTAATCAATTTCCGCCGATTAGTGTTTCCAAAACTTCATATTCATCGATTTTTGCCGATTAGTGTTTCGGAAACTTGATATTCATCAGTTTTTGCCAATGAGTAATTCGAAAACATGAATTTCTTGTTACTCAATTTTCGTCGATTAGTGTTTCGGAAACTTGATAGTCATCAGTTTTCGTCCATTAGTGTTTCGAAAACTTGATATTCATCAGTTTTCGCGAATGAGTGTTTCGAAAACTTGATTTTCTTGTTAATCAGTTTTCACCGATGAGTGATTCAAAAACTTGATATTCATCAGTTTTCGCAAGTGAGTGTTTCGAAAACTTTATTTTCTTCAGTTTTCGCCAATGAGTGTTTCGGAAACATGATTTTTTTATTAATCTGCTTTCGCCGGGGAGTGTTTCGAAAAGTTGATATTCATCAGTTTTCCCCAATGAGTGTTTCGAAAACTTGATTTTCTTGTTAATCAGTTTTCGCCGATGCGTGTTTCCAAAACCTGATATTCATCAGTTTTTGACGATTATTGTTTCGGAAACTTTATATTCATTAGTTTTCGCCAAACAGTGTTTCGAAAACTTGATTTTCTTGTTAATCAGTTTTCGCCGATGAGTGCCTCAAAAACTTGATATTCATCAGTTTTCGCCGGTGAGTGTTTCAGAAACTTGATATTCATCTGTTTTCGCCAATGAGTGTTTGGAAAGCTTAGTTTTCTTGTTAATGAGTTTTCGCTGATGAGTGTTTCGAAAACATGATATTCATTAGTTTTCAACGGTGAGTGTTTCGAAAACTTGAAATTCTTCAACTTTCGCCAATGACTGTTTCGAAAACTTGACTTTCTCGTTAACAGCTTTCGCTGGTGAGTTTTTCGAAAACATGATATTCATTAGTTTTAGTTGATTAGTCTTTTGCAAACTTGATATTTATCAATTTTTGCCAATGAGTGTTTCAAAAACTTGGTTTTTTTGTTATCAGTTTCCGCAAATGAGTGTTTCGAAAGCTTGATATTCATCAATTTTCGCCGATTAGTGTTTCAGAAACTTGATATTAATCAGTTTCCGCAATTGAGTGTTTCAAAACCTTGATTTTCTAAATAATCAGTTTTCGCCGATGAGTGTTTCGAAAACTTGATATTCATCAGTTTACGCCGGTGAGTGTTTTGAAAACTTGATATTCATCAGTTTTCGTCGGTGAGTGTTTCGAAAAATTGATATTCTTCAATTTTTGCCAATGAGTGTTTCGAAAACTTGATTTTCTTGTAAAACAGCTTTCGCCCGTGAGTGTTTCGAAAACTTGATATCCATCAGTTTTCACTAATGAGTGTTTCGAAAACATGATTTTCTTGTTAATCAGTTTTCGCCGATGAGTGTTTCGAAAACTTGATGTTAATCAGTTTTCGCCGGTGAGTGTTTCCAAAACTTGATATTTATTAGTTTTCGCTGATTAGTGTTTCAGAAACATGATATTAATAAGTTTCCGCCAATGCGTGTTTCGAAAACTTGATTTTCCTGTTAATCAGTTTTCGCCGATGAGTGTTTCGAAAACTTGATATTCATTAGTTTACGCCGGTGAGTGTTTCAAAAACTTGATATTCATCAGTTTTCGCGAATGAGTGTTTTGAAAACTTATTTTCATGTTTCTCAGTTTTCGCCAATGAGTGTTTCGTAAACTTGATATTCATCAGTTTTCGCCGGGTAGTGTTTCGAAAACTTGATATTCATCAAATTTCGCCAATGAGTGTTTTGAAAACTTGATTTTCTTGTTAATCAGTTTTCAGAGACGAGTGTGTCGAAAACTTGATACTGATCAATTTTTGCTAATGAGTGTTTCGAAAACTTGATTTTCTTGTTAATCAGTTTTCGCCGATGAGTGTTTCGGAAATATGATATTCATCAATTTTCGCCAATGTGTGTTTCGAAAAGTTGATTTTCTTGTTAATCAGTTTTCACCGATGAGTGTTTCGAAAACATGATATTCATCAGTTTTTGCCGATAAGTGTTTCAGAAACATGATATTCATAAGTTTTCGCCAATGAGTGATTCGAAAACTTGATTTTCTTGTTAATCAGTCTTTGCCGATAAGTGTTTCGAAAAGTTAATAGTCATCAGTTTTTGCCGATTAGTGTTTCAGAAACTTGATATTCATCAGTTTTCGTCAATTAGTGTTTCGGAAACTTGATATTCATCAGTTTTCGCGAATGAGTGTTTTGAAAATTGGATTTTCTTGTTAATCAGTGTTCGTCGATGAGTGTTTCGAAAACTTGATATTCATCAGTTTTCGTCGGTGAGTGTTTCGGAAACTTGATATTCTTCAGCTTTCGCCAATGAGTGTTTCGAAAACTTGATTTTCTTGTTAACAGCTTTCGCCGGTGAGTGTTTCGAAAACTTGATATTCATCAGTTTTCGCCAATGAATAATTCAAAAACTTGATTTTCTTGTTAATCAGTTTTCACCGATGAGTGTTTCGAAAACTTGATATTCATCAGTTTTTGCCGGTGAGTGTTTTGAAAACTTGATATTCATCCGTTTTCGCCAATGAATGTTTCAAAAACTAGATTTTGTTGTTAATCAGTTTTCGCCGATGAGTGTCTCGAAAACTGGAGACTTATCAGTTTTCGCCAATTAGTGTTTCGGAAACTTGATATTCATCAGTTTTCGCCAATGAGTGTTTCGAAAACTTGATTTTTTTGTTATCAGTTTTCGCCGATGAGTGTTTCGAAAGCTTGATATTCATTAGTTTTCGCCAATTAGTATTTCGGAAACTTGATATTAATCAGTTTCCCCAACTGAGTGTTTCAAAAACTTTATTTTCTTGTTAATCAGTTTTCACCGATGAGTGTTTTGAAAACTTGATATTCATTGGTTTTCGCCGGTGAGTGTTTCGAAAACTTGTTATTCATCAGTTTTCGCCTGTAAGTGTTTCGGAGACATGATTTTGTTCAGTTTTTGCTAATGAGTGTTTCGAAAACTTGATTTTCTTGTTAATCAGTTTTCGCCAATGAGTATTTCGAAAACTTGATTTTCTTATTAATCAGTTTTCGCAGGTTAGTGTTTCGAAAACTTGATATTCATCAGTTTTCGCCGGTGAGTGTTTCGAAAACTTGATATTCATCTGTTTTAGCCAATGAATGTTTCAAAAACTTGATTTTCTTGTTAATCAGTTTTCGCCGATGTGAGTTTCGAAAACATGATATTCATCAATTTTCGCCGATTGGTGTTTTAGAAACTTGATATTCATTAGTTTTAGCCAATTAGTGTTTCGAAAAATTGATTTTCTTGTTAAGTAGTTTTTGCCCATGAGTATTTCGAAAACATGATATTCTTCAGTTTTCGCCAATTAGTGTTTCGAAAACTTGATTCTCATCAGTTTTCGCCAATGAGCGTTTCGAAAACTTGATTTTCTTGTTTCTCAGTTTTGGCCGATGAGTGTTTCGTAAACTTGATATTCCTGAGTTTTCGCCGGTGAGTGTTTCGAAAACTTGATAGTCATCAAATTTCGCCAATGAGTGTTTTGAAAACTTGATTTTCTTGTTTATCAATTTTCGCTGAGGATTGTTTCGAAAACTTGATATTCATCAGTTTTCGCCAATGAGTGTTTCGAAAACTTGATTTTCGTGTTAATCAGTTTTCGTCGATTAGTGTGTCAAAACTTGATATTCATCAGTTTTCGCCACTAAGTGTTTCGAAAACTTGATTTTCTTGTTAATCAATTTTCGCCGATGAGTGTTTCGAAAACTTCATATTCCTTAGTTTTCGCAGGTGAGCGTTTCGAAAACTTGATATTCATCAGTTTTCGCCAATGAGTAATTCGAAAACTTTATTTTCTTGTTAATCATACTTCGCCGATAAGTGCTTCGAAAAGTTGATATTCATCAGTGTTTGCCTATTAGTGTTTCAAAAACTTGATATTCATCAGTTTTCGTCGATTAGTGTTTCGGAAACTTGATAATCATTAGTTTTTGCGAATGAATGTTTTGAAAACTGGATTTTCTTGTGAATCAGTTTTCGTCGATGAGTGTTTCCAAAACTTGATATTCATCAGTTTTCGCCGGTGAGTGTTTCGAAAACTTTATATTCATCAGTTTTCGCCAACCAGTGTTTCGAAAACTTGATTTTCTTGTTAATCAGTTTTCACGGATGAGTGTTTCGAAAACTTGATATTCACCAGTTTTCGCCGATGAGTGTTTCGGAAACTTGATATTCATTAGTTTTCGCCAATGAGTGTTTCAAAAACTTGATTTTCTTGTTAATCAGTTTTCGCCGATGAGTGTTTCGAAAACTTGATATTCATCAGTTCTCCCCGATGAGTGTTTCCAAAACATGATATTCATCAGTTTTCGCCGATTAGTGTTTCGGAAACTTGATATTCATCAGTTTTCGCCAATGAGTGTTTCGAAAACTTGATTTTCTTGTTAATCAGTTTTCGCCGATGAGTGTTTCGAAAACTTGATATTCATCAGTTTTCGCTGGTGAGTGTTTCAGAAACATGATATTCTTCAGTTTTCGCCAATGAGTGTTTCGAAAAACTTGATTTTCTTGTTAACAGTTTTTGCCGGTGAGTGTTTCGAAAATTTAATATTCATCAGTTTTCGCCAATGAGTGTTTCAAAAATTTGATTTTATTGTTAATAAGTTTTCGCCAATGAGTGTTTTGAAAACCTGATTTTCTTGTTAATCAATTTTCGCCGATGAGTGTTTCGAAAACATGATATTCAACAGTTTTCGCCGGTGAGTGTTTCGGAAACTTGATATTCTTAAGTTTTCGACGATGAGTGTTTCAAAAACTTGATTTTCTTATTAATCAGTTTTCTCCGATGAGTGTTTCGAAAACTTGATTTTTTTGTTATTAGTTTTCGCCGATGAGTGTTTCGAAAGCTTGATATTCATCAGTTTTCCCCGATTAGTGTTTCGAATACTTGATATTCATCAGTTTACGCCGGTGAGTGTTTCGAAAACTTGATATTCATCAGTTTTCGCCAATGAGTGTTTCGAAAACTTGATTTTCTTGTTAATCAGTTTTCGTCGATGAGTGTTCCGTAAACTTGATATTCATCAGTTTTCGACGGTGAGTGTTTCGAAAACTTAATATTCATCAGTTTTCGCCAATGATTGTCTCGAAAACTTGATATTCATTAGTTTTCGCCAACGAGTTTTTCGAAAACTTGATTTTCATGTTAATCAGTTTCGCCGAAGAGTGTTTCAAAAACTTGATATTCATCAGTTTTCGCCGGTGAATGTTTCGTAAACTTGATATTCATCAGTTTTTGCCAATGAGTAATTCGAAAATTTGATTTTCTTGTTAATCAGTTTTCGCCGATAAGTGTTTCGAAAACTTGATATTCAACAGTTTTCGTCGATGAGTGTTTCGAAAACTTGATATTCATCAGTTTTCGCCGGTGAGTGTTTCAGAAACTTGATATTCTTCAGTTTTCGCCAATGAGTGTTTCGAAAACTTGTTTTTCTTGTTAAACAGTTTTCGCCGATGAGTGTTTCCAAAACTTGATATTCATCAGTTTTCTCCGATTAGTGTTTCGGAAACTTGATATTCATCAGTTTCAGAAACTTGATATTCATCAATTTTCGCCAATTAGTGTCTCGGAAACTTGATATTCAACAGTTTTCGCGACTGAGTGTTTCGAAAACTTGATTTTCTTGTTAATTAGTTTTCGTCGACGAGTGTTTCGAAAACTTGATATTGTAACATCCGCCTCTCCCAATGATGTGATTAATTGTTTGATAGATGAATTAAGGTTTTTGTATGTGTTTGATGCATCTAGAAGCATGTAAATTTGCATTAGAAATAGGTTAATTGTGTTAGAGGGACTTGAATGAAAAGAAAAGAAGGGTTAGATGGAAGAGGACTTAGGTGTAAGAAAAACTTGATGGGGGATGTGATTCATAATTTTAGCCTAGAGTCATAGTGACCAACAGAGTGATCAACTCTATTTTTAATGAAAACAATGAATTGAGAAGAATTAAGTACTTAAATGGAAGGAAAGAATGTTTAGTGGTGAGTCACCACTTAATTGATACTTAAGGATAGGGAGGAGCTGCCACCTCTCCACACACTCACCATTTCCATCAACTAGAGAGAGAGGGGTAGAGAGAAGGAAGAGAAAAGCTTGAAGGGGAAGCTGGGAATTCAGACTAGGGCTGGATTCAGCTGGTGAAATTGATAAGATAGCATCTACACATCACAAGAAACACAATCTAGCTTGGAGTTAAGGTAATCATGGCTTCCAACTCTCACTTTTTGAAATTCAAGATTTTGATTAAAAATGGCCAATTTCTGATTTTGAACTTCTGGGCCGAAATAGAGAGTACAAACCTGCATTTCTATGATTTTGGAACTTAGATGGATGCCTATTGATGTTTGCATGTATCTCTGAATGCTAACAATGAACATTTAGAAATGGGTTTGGCTATGCGTTTGGTAGCATGTTCATAATTAAATCTAAGGAAGTTTAAGCATGTTTGGGCTAATATTGTTCATGGGTTTTTGTCATTTTTATGCTTGAGAATGTTTTGGACACCTTGCATGTATTTGGATGATGAATTTTGGGTTGGAATATGTGATACAAAGGTTTTGCGAAAACAGGGCAGAGGCACAACAGTTGACTGATAGCCTCTAACAGTCGACTGTTGTTCCCAAAAATTCAAAGAAATTTAAGACAGAGGCACAACAGTCGACTGATTGGCTTAGCAGTCGACTGCTGTGTTCTTAACTCATCATATTTTTCCAGATTTTCCAGAAACGCATATGGCAGTCGACTGCCATGCCCAATCAGTCGACTTCCATGTTCTTGATTCATTAAAAACCCATATTCAAAGCAGAAATTCAATTTAGTAAATATTTAATTGTTGAAGGTTTTCAAAAGTAAGGAGCTGACTACTATGTTTGGAACAGTCGACTGATAGAACACAGAGAGCTACCAGTCGACTGGTACTTCCTAACAATCGACTGATAAGCTACTGCTCCTTTTTATAAATTTTTTAAAGAGTGAACAGTCAACTGATGTTCTGGAGCAGTTTACTGATACAGGGTAGTTTATGAAAATGCTTTACATCTTATGAAACAAAGTTTTGAGAGCCTAATTACATACTTAAACTTAATTTTAAAGGATTAAAGGACAATATGGGACATGGATCAAGGGAAATAACGTAGTAAAATGAAAAGAGAGCTAAATATTCCATATACATTCTTTGCAGAAGAAGAAGTCCATAATTGATTGACCAATTGTCGGTATGGGACGACCGTTGGGATTTCCACGGTTGAGCCATAATATGGGATGGTGAAACATCCAATCGATTGATGGCGAAAGTTTACGAAAACACCGTGTTGGTTGTTTAATTTTAAGCTAGTAGACTCTATATGGCCAAATCAAGAGTGACATGCTTAAAATTCGATTAACCATGATTGGGACTATTTCTTTACAATGTATGTACATGAGAATAGCATATCAAGGGATAAAAACGTGATCCTTTAGGAAAGATACCCTGTGTCTTATGGCAATGAGAGGTCATGGACAAAATGGTGATCCTTAGGGAAAGATGCGTTGTATCCTATGAATGTATGGTTAAGGGTAAAAGTGTGACCCTTCGGGGAAGAGGCATTGTACCCCATGAATGAATGAATGTTAAAGGATAAAATTGTGACCCAAGAGGGGAAGATGCATTGTATCCTATGAATGAAATGGACAAAATTGTGACCCATAGGGGGAGAGCAGTGTGTCAAATGAATGGAATGGACAAAACAGTGACCCGTTTGGCAAGACCAGTGTGTCAAAGGAATGAATGGGTATGTGCGAGTAGTTGTTGGACAACTCTCCCGATGCTCAATGTTTTTATAAAAGATTAGGGCTAAATGCCCATATGTTTTGAATGCTTGTTATTTCCACGTTCTATGAAATGATGATGAATGTTAATGAAATGTCCCTATTGCTATGAAATGTTTAAATGTGAAGTATAATTATTGTACCATGCTATGCCAACCGTAAGTATGTTTAATTGATGCATTGATGATGATATATGCCATAAAATGCTTTAAAATTAATGATAATGGTGCATCCAGGTTTTTTATGATACGAAATGTAATGAGAAATGCAGTGATTTTCTGTATGGTGATACAGTGGTACACATTAGCGGTTTTGGAAACAGGTTGCCATGATTACTGAGATTATGTTCTCATGATTACTGTTGATGTGTATCAGATGCCTAGGTACTTAGTTACGCTGGAGGCTAAGCTGGAGTGGAGGTATGATCCAATACAAGGCTGGATCATAGTTATCAGTGATGTAGTAGTGCATGTAGATACATATCTGGCCCCTACTCAGCCTGTCTGACTTTATGACAGATGTCTATATATGATGTTGGATTATCCAATCCCTTGACCTTGTGCCTTATATGTTTTTGGAAAGGCCATAGAGGTTACTAGGTGGTATGTATAGAAAGGGATGGAGTCATATTATGTTAATATATGGATAGTTTGTATGTAAGTATGAACTAGAGTTCTTATCCACTAGTAGGTTAAGGATTAAGATCTTAAGATGCTTGCTATCTCTAGATCTTTTCCCTTCTCAGGACTCTAGTTGACTTTGACCATGATGGATGTATGTAAATATATATATATATATATATATATATGAAAGTATGCAACTATGTATGTAAAAGTTTATGATAGTAAATATGGTTAATTGATTATGTATGTAGAGATCATACTTTATGCTTCCGCTTAAGAGACGAGTGAGATACCCGAAAGATAGAACCTAAACCAACTCAATCTAATTAATCTATTTGGCAAAAGTTTTTAATAAATTCGGGTAAGAAATGTAGTAACACGCTAATTCAGGATAACTATGTATTAAAAATGGACGTAGGGAATTGGGATGTTACAGACATGGTATCAGAGCACAACTACCTTAGTTAGAACCGGATTAGGGAGTTTTAACTAGGTAGGTAGGGCATGGATTCCTCGTAGGAAGACTTGAACTGGTAATTGAGTCTGACTAGGGGAATGGAGTTAGGTTTAGGTAAGAAGTATTTCTACCTTGAGTCATATTAACTCTATGAATGAAATTGATATTGAAATTTCAATATTTCGTATTTTGTAGAGTGAAATATGCCTCCAAGGCGAAATACTGGGAATAATCGAATGGAATGAGGTGAACCCTGATGGGGATGCACAGATCATGAGGGATATGGCAGAGGCAATGAAGAGACAAGCTGATGCCGCGACCCAAATGATGCAGCACATCCAAGAAGAGAGGAATGAGAGGGTTCCAGTTCCTAGAATTAGGGACGATAGCTACCATGGGTGGGCAGAGTTTCAAAAAGCTAGACTGTCAGCTTTTAGTGGTAAGTTTAATCCCATATTAGCTGAGGGCTGGCTAAAGGAGTTGGAGAAATTGTTCAAAGTCCTTAAGTGTTCTGAGGAGCAAAAGGTCGAATATGCCACCTACATGTTAACTGGCGAGGCCGAAAATTGGTGGAAAGGAGCATTGCAGTTAATGGAGGCCCGTGACACTCCACTCACGTGGGAAAACTTTAAGATTGCCTTCTTAGAGAAGTATTACCCGATGAGCGTGAGAAACCAGAAGGAAATTGAGTTTATGCAGATTAAACAAGGAAACATGCCTTTTGAGGAATTCATAGCCAAGTATGAAGAGTTGTCTCATTTCTCTTCTTACTTGAAACACAATCCAGACGAGGTTTGGAAGGCTATGCATGTGACCTCCGCTCTTAATTCTGCTATGAGTAATGTTATAGCTCCTCTTGATATTAAGAATTATGCAGAATTAGTGAACAGGTGTCGCATTGTTGCCAGAAATTTGGAGAAGACCGATAAGGTCAACTTCAATAACAAGCGACCGATGAATTATTTCAAGGGTGGAACTAGCCAGGGAAAGAAACCTATGATGAGCAGACCTATACCCAAACTTTGTTTTAAATGTGGGAAAACTCATGGAGATAAGCCATGCCTGCTCGGATCGAATGTCTGTTAAACTTGTGGTGTAACGGGGCATTTTGCTAGAGATTGCCCTCAGAAGAAGCAGACCCCTGATGGAATGAAACCACCAACTAGAGGAAGAGTCTTTACTCTCAAGGGCGAAGAAGCGACTGAATCCAATGACCTTATCGAGGGAACAGGTATAATAAATGGTAAGTCTTTACATGTACTGTTTGACTCGGGTGCCACGCACTCGATTATTAATTCTAGATGTGTGAAGGATTTAAATTTACAGTTGACTACTCTCCCGTATAGGTTATCGATTTCTACTCCTACAGGAGAATGTGTTGTGACTTCACTGGTTTGTTTGAACTGTCCAATTGTTGTGGAGAATAGACGTTTTGAAATTGATTTAATTTGTTTGAATTTATCAGGGATTGATATAATCTTAGGCATGAACTGGCTGTCTGAAAATAATGTGGTCCTTAACTGTTGTGAAAAATCTGTGATGTTTATAGATGCCAAACCTGTTAGTAAGAGAAATGAGGAAAAGATCCAAAGAGTAAGTTTTCTATGTTCCTCTGAAGTAGAGATGTCGCATAAACTTAGCAGTATTCTTATTGTTTCTGATTTTCCGGATGTCTTTCCAGAGGAAATAACTAGTCTCCCTCCAGAACGGGAAGTTGAGTTCTCTATAGAGTTAGTCCCTTGGGACGGGACCGATTTCTGTAGCTCCTTATAGAATGGCCCCTCCAGAGTTAGGTGAACTAAAGATACAGATAGAGGATCTTCTGAGTAAACAATTCATCAGGCCTAGTGCATCACCATGGGGTGCACCGGAACTATTTTTAAAAAAGAAAGATGGGAGCTTTAGGATGTGTATCGATTATAGACAACTTAATAAGGTAACCGTGAATAATAAGTACCCAGTTCCTAGGATAGATGATCTTTTAGACCAGCAAAGGGGAGCCACGATATTTTCCAAGATCGATTTGAGGTCGGGGTACCATCAAATCAGAGTGAAGGCAAAGGATATCCCTAAGACTGCCTTTAGAACTAGATATGGGCATTATGAATTTCTCGTGATGCCATTTGGTCTGACAAACGCTCCCGCCATTTTTATGGATTATATGAATCGTATCTTTAGACCCTACCTCGATCGGTTTGTGGTAGTGTTTATTGATGATATCTTAGTGTATTCTAGGAATAGGGAAGAACATGAAGAACATCTTAAAGTCGTGCTAGAAGTGCTTAGGGAAAAGCAATTGTACGCTAAGTTGTCTAAGTGTGAATTTTGGTTAGAGGAAGTCAAATTCTTAGGACATGTGATCTCTAAGGATGGAGTAGCTGTAGATCCTAGTAAGACGGAGGCTGTGGCCAGTTGGGAGAGACCTAAGACAGTGACTGAAATTCGTAGCTTTCTCGGATTAGCTGGTTACTATAGGAGATTTATAGAGGGGTTTTCGCAAATCGCATTACCCATGACGAGGTTGACACGAAAGGAGGCACCATTTGTGTGGACCTTAGAGTGTGAAAACAGTTTTCAAATCCTGAAAGAAAGGTTGACCACCACACCGGTGTTAGTCATACCCGATCCTTTAGGTGAGTTCGAGTTGTACACCGATGCATCTAGAAAAGGGTTAGGTTGTGTCTTAATGCAAGAAAAAAGGGTAGTCGCGTATGCATCTAGACAGTTGAGACCTCATGAGGAGAATTACCCGACTCATGACTTGGAGTTAGCCGCCATAGTGTTTTCCCTAAAGATATGGAGACATTATCTTTATGGTATTAGGTTTGAGGTATTTAGTGACCATAAAAGTCTCAAATATCTCTTTGATCAGAAAGAATTAAACATGAGACAAAGAAGATGGATGGAATTCTTAAAGGATTATGATTTTGAATTAAAATACCATCCCGGAAAGGCAAATGTGGTCGCAGACGCCTTGAGTAGGAAATCTTTACACGTGTCTCAACTAATGGTTAATGAATTGAGGTTAATAGAGAAGTTTAGAGATATGAATTTATCCACTTCGATATTACCTGATAGGATATGTCTGAATCAGTTGAGGATAGAATGTGACCTTAGGGCTCAGATACTAAAAGCTCAAAAAGGGGATGAATTCTTAAAGTCTCTAAAGGACTCAAAGAAATTCATTGAGTCATCGGACGGGGTCGTGACGTTTCAGGGTAGAGTGTATGTCCCAAATCAAGGAGGACTAAGGGATAAAGTTCTAGAAGAAGCCCACAAGAGTAGTTATACCGTGCATCCGGGTGCCACTAAGATGTATCAGGATCTTAGGAAGAGATTTTGGTGGCCGGGTATAAAAAGGGACATAGCAGAGTATGTCTGTAAGTGCCTAATATGTCAGCAGGTGAAGATTGAACATCAGAAACCTGCGGGATTGTTACAACCCTTAGATATCCCTGAATGGAAATGGGAACAGATTTCCGTGGACTTTATTGTAGGTTTACCGAGGACACAGTTAGGAAATGATGCTATCTGGGTGATAGTGGATAGACTAACTAAATCAGCACATTTCCTACCAATTAAGATAAGTTTCTCACTAGATAAGTTAGCTCACTTGTACATTCAAGAAATAGTGAGGTTGCACGGAGTCCCCTCTAGTATTGTCTCAGATAGAGACCCTAGATTTACTTCTAGATTTTGGAAAGCCTTGCAGGAAGCATTCGGTACAAAACTGAATTTTAGTACTTCGTATCATCCACAGAGTGATGGACAGACTGAGCGAACCATTCAGACCCTGGAGGATATGCTCAGAGCATGTGCTCTTGAACAAACGGGGAGTTGGGACAGGAACATTCCACTAGTGGAATTTGCGTATAATAATAGTTATCACTCCACTATAGGGATGGCTCCATATGAAGCCTTGTATGGGAGGAAATGTAGATCACCCATCTGTTGGTTTGAGATCGGGGAGAGACAGTTGTTAGGTCCTGAACTTGTTCAAGAGACCACGGAACAGATAAAAATGATAAGAGAAAAGATGAGAAAAGCCCAAGATAGACAAAAGAATTATGCTGACAATAGGAGGAAACCGTTGGAATTTGAAGAGGGGGATCACGTTTTCCTCAAAGTTTCTCCAATTACGGGTGTTGGTAGAGCTATTAAGTCCAGAAAATTGAGTCCAAGATACATAGGACCTTTCCAAATTTTGAAAAGAGTCGGTTCATCGGCCTACCAGATTGCATTACCCACATTTTTGTCAAATCTCCACAATGTTTTCCATGTGTCACAACTTCGAAAGTATATTTCGGATCCTTCACATATTTTGGATGTTAGAACAGTACAAGTAAAAGAGAATTTGACTTATCACCCTAGACCGATAAAGATCATTGATTCGGATGTTAAGCAATTGAGAAACATGACTATTCCATTAGTGAAAGTTTCTTGGGATAAATCTTCTCCTCAAGAAGCAACATGGGAGAAGGAAGAGGCTATAAGGCAATCATATCCAGAACTATTCTCATGAATTGGTGAGTTCTCAAATTTCGAGGACGAAATTTTAAATAAGGAGGGGGGAATTGTAACATCCGCCTCTCCCAATGATGTGATTAATTGTTTGATAGATGAATTAAGGTTTTTGTATGTGTTTGATGCATATAGAAGCATGTAAATTTGCATTAGAAATAGGTTAATTGTGTTAGAGGGACTTGAATGAAAAGAAAAGAAGGGTTAGATGGAAGAGGACTTAGGTGTAAGAAAAACTTGATGGGGGATGTGATTCATAATTTTAGCCTAGAGTCATAGTGACCAACAAATTTTGAACACTTCCCGCCTGAGTGTCAAGGTAGAGTGATCAACTCTATTTTTAATGAAAACAATGAATTGAGAAGAATTAAGTACTTAAATGGAAGGAAAGAATGTTTAGTGGTGAGTCACCACTTAATTGACAATTAAGGATAGGGAGGAGCTGCCACCTCTCCACACACTCACCATTTTCATCAACTAGAGAGAGAGAGGGGTAGAGAGAAGGAAGAGAAAAGCTTGAAGGGGAAGCTAGGAATTCGGACTAAGGCTGGATTCAGCTGGGGAAATTGATAGAATAGCATCTACACATCACAAGAAACACGATCTAGCTTGGAGTTAAGGTAATCATGGTTTCCAACTCTCACTTTTTGAAATTCAAGATTTTGATTAAAAATGGCCAATTTCTGATTTTGAACTTCTGGGCCGAAATAGAGAGTACAAACCTGCATTTCTATGATTTTGGAACTTAGATGGATGCCTATTGATATTTGCATGTATCTCTGAATGCTAACAATGAACATTTAGAAATGGGTTTGGCTATGGGTTTTGGTAGCATGTTCATAATTAAATCTAAGGAAGTTTAAGCATGTTTGGGCTAATATTGTTCATGGGTTTTGTCATTTTTATGCTTGAAAATGTTTTGGACACCTTGCATGTATTTGGATGATGAATTTTGGGTTGGAATATGTGATACAAAGGTTTTGCGAAAACAGGGCAGAGGCACAACAGTCGACTGATAGCCTCTAACAGTCGACTGTCGTGCCCAGAAATTCAAGAAATTTAAGATAGAGGCACAACAGTCGACTGATAGGCTTAGCAGTCGACTGCTGTGTTCTTAACTCATCATATTCTTCCAGATTTTCCAGAAATGCATATGGCAGCCGACTGCCATGCCCAATCAGTCGACTGCCAAGTTCTTGATTCATTAAAAAGTCAGATTCAACCCAGAAATTCAATTTCGTAAATATTTAATTGTTGAAGGTTTTCAAGAGTAAGCAACCGACTGCTATGTTTGGGACAGTCGACTGATGGAACACAGAGAGCTACCAGTCGACTGGTAAGTCTAGCAGTCGACTGATAAGCTACTGCCCTCTTTTTATAAATTTTTAAAGAGTGAACAGTCGACTGATGTCCTGGAGCAGTCGACTGATACAGGGCAGTTTATGAAAATCCTTTACATCTTATGAAACAAAGTTTTAAGAGCCCATTTACATATTTAAACTTAATTTTAAAGGATTAAAGGACAATATGGGACATGGATCAAGGGAAATAACGTAGTAAAATGAAAAGAGAGCTAAGTATTGCATATACATTCTTTGTAGAAGAAAAGTCCATAATTGATTGACCAATTGTCGGTATGGGACGACCGTTGGGATTTCCACGGTTGAGCCATAATATGGGATGGTAAAACATCCAATCGATTGATGACGAAAGTTTACGAAAACACCGTGTTGGTTGTTTAATTTTAAGCTAGTAGACTCTATGGCCAAATCAAGAGTGACATGCTTAAAATTAGATTAACCATGATTGGGACTATTTCTTTACAATGTATGTACATGAGAATAGCATATCAAGGGATAAAATCGTGATCCTTTAGGAAAGATACCCTGTGTCTTATGGCAATGAGAGGTCATGGACAAAATGGTGATCCTTAGGGAAAGATGCGTTGTATCCTATGAATGTATGGTTAAGGGTAAAAGTGTGACCCTTCGGGGAAGAGGCATTGTACCCCATGAATGAATGAATGTTAAAGGATAAAATTGTGACCCAAGAGGGGAAGATGCATTGTATCCTATGAATGAAATGGACAAA
>JAAIUW010000196.1:0-51680 GCA_014851425.1 Senna tora | reverse complement strand
TAGGGAAATTTTTGGGTATTTATTTAGGGATATAAATGAAAAATTTTAATTTGAAAGACGAGGATTTAATTGGGGATATTTACTACCTAATCCTTATTATAATTATTATTATAAATATATATATATATATATTTATTTATTTATTTATACTTAGAGTGGAGTGTGGAGAAGAGGAAGAAGAAGGAGAGTTGGGGTTCGCCGAAAAAGTCACCGAAGCTCGGGTACGACGTCTCCTACACCTTCCACCAATCGAATCAAAGGTTGGTAACCCCAATTCCATTCGAAAAACCCCAATTTCTTCATTTTAGGGATTTCTTCGATCCACCTTCGATTGGGTTGTTTCGAGGGTAGATTGAGACCTAGGAGGTGTTCTTGAACACCTAGTTGAGGTAAGAATAGAGATTATATCCTCGGATTTAGCCGAATTTGAATTTGAAAGGATTTGGGGTTGAAATTATAATTATTCCTAATTTAGGGAAATTGTTGAAAATTTGGATTGAGCTTGGATTTGAGTAAATAGGCTTGGATTGGAATTACTGAAATTATATTGCTAAAATATTAGCTGGCCCGAGGTTACTAAGGTTGAACCTTGACGTTAACGTGCCGGGTCCCTTCTCGGATTGCCCAATTACACTTTAAGGGTGATATTGAGGGCTCCAAACCTCTTCTTTTCAATCTTAAACACCCTAGAATAATTCTAAAAATGTTATCAAGCATCAAGAATTATTTTAGGAACTTTCTTATTTCTCAAGGATGGAAACTTGCGGAAATAAAGTCCAAAATTTAAAATGACAATTTAATTCCTTCATAATTATTAGGAAACCTTAAGTAGGATAATTTAGAAGCATATCGAGGTTTAGTAACTCAAATCCAAGGCTCTAAATTTAATTCAAGGTGAGCGATAATTATACGAAACCATGTATGTAGCATTTGAGACTCTCATGGAAGAGAGGGAAGACGGATAAGACTAAGAAGTCGGTTCTTGGCGACGTCTAGATGCATTTTTATGTACGAGCATGTCATATGCATATGAATTACATATAGTTTGAGATGTTAACCACATGAATGCATTTGTTAGGAAACCACGACTCGTCCGGATCGGGAGTTACTCCAGGACTAGCGCAGGGAAGCCATCCAGGTGAGGGGTTTCCCATCCTGGACCTACAGGGTTGATTGAGGATGTGGATATGTGGTTTGCCTACTTGCCTATTTGTAAGAATTATTTAGTGGTTAACATGCTGTTGTTGTTCCTAAACTGTTATGTATGAAACTATTGGTATATGTGTGTTTGACTACAGGTAAAGAGGTACTAGAGGGTATCCATGTGATGACATGAGATACGCCGGACAGTACAAGCAAGGGGGTAAGTTGTTGATTGAGTCCAAGGTTTGTTTTACCCTATTAATTAGAATCTTATTAAAGAAATTTTATAGAAGTTGTTAGTAAACTTCGACGTTTCACGGTAATTGAACTTAGGGAAGTCCTTAGAGCTAGGTTATGATCTAAACCAAGGGTTTGGGAAGAATATGCGGATTAATACGATCTCTTAATTGATTAGTGAGTCGTAGGGATGTTCACACTACCTAGGTGAAGTCAGTTTAGGATAGTAATGGGTAGATAGAGTCAGGATCCTAGTTGAAAGCTTGGAAAGAGAAACAAATTAAAACAATTGCCCATTGAGGCCATTGCCCTAGCCTGGTACTAGGGTCAGTTAAAGAGTACATCATTTGCCCGTTGAGGCCATTGCCCTAGCCTGGCAGTAGGGTGAGTAAAAGACTACAAGATTTGCCCGTTGAGGCCATTGCCCTAGCCTGGCACTAGGGTCAGTAAAAGATTAAAAGATTTGCCCATTGAGGCCATTGCCCTAGCCTGGCACTAGGGTCAGTCAGACATTAAAAGAATTTTCCCGTTGAGGCCATTGCCCTAGCCTGGTACTAAGGTCAGTTAAGTGATTTACAGTTTTCTTATTATATGTTTAAAATGTGATTGCTTGTTTACGAGAAGCATGATAGAAAAGCATGATCCGTAGGTTTATCTGTGATTTTAATGTTAATATTAATATTGCCTGATCGTAATATAACATTTGATAAATTGGACTTTCATGCGCATGTGATTGTGGGTGTTTCCATTTCCCCAACTGTAGTGGTACCCGCCGCTACGCCGAGGATGGGAAGCTCCTCACAGAGTCTGTTTGACTCACTCCCTCAGCGTTAAATGTTTCAGATACAGGGATCGGGCAGGCATCGACGTCCGGACAGTGATACGGACATCAGACCATCCTTATGCTCTTGTTCGCGTGGGTGGACGCCTTTGGTTATTTTGATTTCTCTTGTTGTACATATTTTAAAGTTGTAAGAGTTGTATATATATATTTACAGCTATTGATATGTACCTACTCTAGAATTGTCGGCTTCACATGTACTTAAAGACAGGGTCCACTTGGGGGTAAACTAGGATATATGTTTGAGTATATAAACTTGTGCATGTGAATATGATAGATCGTACGCATTGAGGCGTACGGTCAATATGATATGGATATATTTTATGTGTGCTTGCTCCATGTGAATAGGATGGATCGTACGTATTGAGACGTACGGTCAATATAACATTATGAGTGCTGATAAATATATCTATACACTGGATTGAGCTGAAGCGGTATTAAGCGACCCGCGGATTGCAGGTTAATTAGGCCACCAGTGAGGTGTGGCCACAAGTATCATAAATATATATTGATTGTATAGCAGGGTAGTTATAAACATGTTTACAGGATAAGGCTTACGGGTTTAGAGGTAAAAATCTATTCCAGTGCCGGTTACGTACTCCCGAATTGGGGTCGTGACAATAAACCATAAATCCTAAACCCTAATCCCAAAACCCAAAACCCTAAACCCTTAGTCCTAAACCCTAAGCCCTAATCCCTAAACCCTATACCCTAGATCTTAAACCCTAAACCCTAAACCCTTTACCCTAAATCCTAGACCCTAAACCCTATACCCTAAACTGTAAACCCTAGACCCGAAACCCTAAAACTTAAACCATAAACCCTAAATCATAAACCCTAATCCCTAAACCCTGAACCCTAAACACTAAAGCCTCAACCCTAGACCTATAACCTAGAACCGTATACCCTAAATCCTACACCCAAGGCCCTAAACCCTAAACAAGAAACCCAAAACCCAAAACCTTAAATCATAAACCTTAAACCCTAGACCCTAGACCCTAAGCCCTAAACCCTAGACCCTAAACCCTAAACCCTAAACCCTAAACCCTAAACTCTAAACCCTAAACCTTAAACCCTAAACCCTAAACTCTAAGCCCTATACCAAAAACCCTAAACCCTAGACCTTAAAACCTAAACCCTAAATCCTAGACCCAAACACTAAACCCTAGACCATACACACAAGACACGAAACCCTAAAACCTAAACCCTAGGCCCTAAACCCCAAACCCCAAACCTTAGACCCTAGACCTTAGAACCTAGACCATGGAAACTAAACCCTAACCTTAAATCGTAAACCGTAAACCGTAAACCCTAAAACCTAAACACTAAATCCTAAACCCTAAAGCCTAAACACTAGACCCTAAATCCTAAACCCTAAACTATAGACCCTAGAACCTAAACCCTAGACCCTAAACCCTATACCTTCCATACACCCAAGACACGAAATCCTAAAACCTAAACCCTAGACCCTAAACCCTAAACCCCAAACCTTAGACCCTAGACCTTAGAACCTAAACCATGGACCTTAAACCCTAACCTTAAATCGTAAATCGTAAACCGTAAACCTAAAACCTAAACACTAAATCCTAAACCCTAAAGCCTAAACACTAGACCCTAAATCCTAAACCCTAAACTATAGACCCTAGAACTTAAACCCTAGACCCTAAACCCTAAACCCTAGACTCTAAACCCTAGACCCTAAATCCTACACCCTAAACCCTAGACCTTAAACTGTAAACCCTAAACCTTAAGACCTAAACACTAAACCCTAAACCTGAAACACTAATCATTAGACCCTCAATCCATAACCCTATACCCTAGTCCCTAGACCCTAAACCCTAGACCTTAAATCCCAAACCTAAACCCTAAACCCTAAACCCTCAACCCTAAGCCCTAAACCCTAGACCCTAAATCCTAAACCCTAGACCCTAAATCCTAAACACTAGACCCTAAATACTAAACCCTAAACTCTAGACCCTAGACCCTAAATAGTAGACCCTAAACCCCAGACCCTAAATCCCAAACCCTAATCCCTAAACCCTAGTCCCTCAACCCTAAACCCTAAACCCTCAACAGTAGGCCCTAAACCCAAGACCCTAAACCCCAGTCCTTAGACACTAAGCCCTAAATCCGAGACCGTAAACCCCGAACCCTAAAACCTAGACCAAAGACCCTAAACCCTAAACCCTAGATCCTTAACCCTAAACCCTAATCCTCAAACCTTAAACCCTAAAAACCTAAACCCTAAACCCAAAACCCAAAACCCAATGCCTAGACCCTAAATCCTAGACCCTAGACCCTAAATCCTAGACCCTAAACGCTAAAACCCTAAACCCTAAATCCAATACCCTAAAATCTAAACCCTAAACCAAAAACCATAAATCCTAAACCTTAAACCCTACACCCTATACCCTACACCCTAAACACTAGACCCTAGACGCTAGAGCCTAAACCCTAACCCCTAGACCCCAGATCCTAAACCCCATACCCTAAATCGTAAATCCTAGATCCTAAACCCTTAACCTTAAATCCTAAACCCTAATCCCAATACCCTAACCCTAAACCCTGAACCCTAAACACTAAGCCCTAAACCCTAGGCCCTAAACCGTAATCCCTAAACCCTAGACCCTAGACCTTAAACCCTAAACCCTATATCCTAAATCCTAAACCCTAAACCTTAGACCCTAAACTCTAAACCCTAGACCTCGAACCCTAAACCCTAAACCCCGAATACTAAACCCTAAACCCTAACCCCCGAACCGTAAACCCTAAACCCTAAACCCTAGACCCTAAACCCTAAACTCTAAGCCCTAAACCCTAGATCCTAGGCCCTATACCCTAGATCCTAGACCCTAGACCCTAGACCGTAGACCGTAGACTCGACACCCTAGCCCCTAGACCCTAAACCCTAAAACCTAAATCCTAAATCAAAAAGCCTAAACCCTAAACCCTAAACCGTAAAACCTAAACCCAAAACCCTAGACCTTACACCCTAGACCGTAACCCCTAAACCCTAAACCCTAACCCCTAAACCGTAAACACTAAACCCTAAACCTTAAACGATAAACCCTATACCCTAAACACTAAACCCTAGAGCCTAAATACTAGACCCTAGACCCTAAAAACTAAACCCTACACCCTAGACCCCAAACCCCAAACCCCAAACCTTAAACCCTAAACCCTAGACCCTAAACCCTAGACCCTAACCCATAAAGCCTAAACCCAAACCCCTACACCGAAAACCCCAAACCCTAAACCCTAAACCCTATACCCTAAACCCTAAACCCTAGACCTTGGACGCTAAACCCTAGAGCCAAAGTCTTAAACACTAAACTCTAAACCCTAGACCCTAAACACAAGACCCTAAATCCTAAATCCAAAACCCTAAACGCTAAACCCTAAACCCTAAAACCTAAACCCTAACCCCTAGACCTTAAACCTTAAACCCTAAACCCTAAACCCTAAACCTTAAACCCTAGACCCTTAATCCTAAACAATAAATCCTAAACCTTAAACACTAGACCCTAGACCCTAAACCCTAAACCATAAACCCTAAACCCTAAGCCCAAATCCCTGAATCCTAAACCTTAAACTCTAGACCCTAGACCCTAAACCCCAAAATCTAAACCTTAAACCTAAACCCTAAACCCTAAACCCTAAACCCTAGACCCTAGACCCTCAACCCTAAAATCAAAACCCTAAACCTTAAACCCTAAACCATAAACCTTAAACCGTAGATCCTAAATCCTACACCTTTAACCCTAGACCCTAGTCCATAGATCCTAAACCCTAAACCCTAAACCTTAAATGCTAGACGAAAAACCCTAAACCCTAAAGCCTTGACCCTAAATCCTAGACCCTAAACCCTAGACCCCAAACTAGGAAAACTTAAATCGTAATCCCAAAACCCTATATCCAATACCCTAAACTCTAAATCCGAAACCCTAAACCTAAAACCCTAAATCCAAAACCCTGAACCCTAGACCCTAAACCCTAAACCCTAAACCCGAGAGCCTAAACCCTAATCCCTAGACCATAAATGTTAAAACCCAAAACCCTAAGCCTAAAACCCTAAACTGTAAAACCTAAACCCTAAACCCTAAACCCTAAATCCTAAACCCTAGACTCCATACCCTAAACCCTAAAACCTTAAACCCTAAACCCTGAACCCTAAATCTTGAACCCTAAAACCCTAAACCCTAATCCCTAAACCCAAAACCCACAACCTAAAACCCTGAACCCTGAACCCAAAACCCTAAACCTTAAGCCCTAAACCCTAAATCAAAAGCCCAAAACCTTAAACCCTAGCCCTAAACCCAAAATCGTAAACGCTAAACTGTAAATCCTAAATCAAAAACTATAAACCTGGAACCCTAAACCCTGAATCCCAAATCCTAAACACTATACCCTAAACCCTAAATCATAAACTATAAACCCTAAACCGTAAACCGTAAACCCAAAACTCTAAACCACAAATCCCAAACCCTAAACAAACAAACCCTAAACCCTAAACACAAAATTTGAAACCGTAAACCCTAAACACTAAACTCTAAATGGTAAATCTTAAACCATAAACCCTAAACTCCAATCAGCAAACCCTAGACCCTAAAGCCTAAACCCTAGACCCAAAACCCTAGACCCAAAACCTTAAACCCTAAAATCTAAACCCTAAACCTTAAACCTTAAGCCCAAAACCCAAAACCCAAAACCCTAAATGCTAAACCCTAAACCCTAAACCCAAAAACCGTAAACCCTAAAAACTATACCTTAGACCCTAGACACTAGACCCTAGACCCTAAACCCTAGACCCTAGACCCTAGACCCTAAACACTAAGTCCTAAACCCTAAACCCTAATCCGTAGACCCTAGACCCTAAACCCTAAATCCTATACGGTAAACACAAAACCCTAAACCTTACAACATAAACCCTAGACACTAAACCCTAAACCCTAAAACCTAAACCCTAAACCGTAAACCATAAACCCTAAACCCTAACCCTGAACCCTAAATTCTAAACCATAAACCCTAAACCCTAAACCCTATACCCTAAACTCTAAACCTTAGACCATAAACCCTTACCTATACCCTAGACCCTAAAACCTAAACCCTATATCTTAGACCCTAAGCACTAAACCTTAGTCCCTAAACCTATAAACTAATCACTAAAACCTAATCCCTAGACCCTAAACCCTAAACCCTAAACCCTAGAACTTAGACCCTATACCCTAGACCGTAGACTGTAGACTCTAGACCCTAAACCCTAAACCATAAACCCTAAACCCTAACCCCTAAACTCTAAACCCTAGACCCTAAACTCTATACCCTAGGCTGTAAACCCTAAACACCCTACACCCTAAACTCTAAACCCTAGATCATAGACCCTAAACCCTAAACCCTAAACCCCAGACCTTAAACCCTAAACACTAAAACCTAAACACTATACCTGAAACCCGAAACCCTAGACCCTAAATCCTAAGCTTTAAACTCTAAACCCTAAACCCTAGACCCGAGACCCTAAACCCAAAAACCGTAAACCCTAGACCCTAGACCCTATACCCTACACCCTAAACCCTTAGACCCTAGACCCTAAGCCCTAAACCCTAAACCCTAAACACCCTAAACCAAAACCCTCAATCCTGAACCCCAAATCATAAACCCTAAACCCGAGACTCTGGACCCTCAACCCTAAACCCTAATTCTTAAACCCTAAACTCTAAACCCTAAACCCTAAACTCTAGACCCTAGACCCTAAACCCTAGACCCAGACCCTTGACCCTAAACCCTAAGCCCCAAATAGTAAACCCTAAACCCTAACCTCTAAACCCTAAACCCTAAGCCCTAAGGCTTAAACACTAAACCCTAAACCTTAGAACCTAGACCCTAAACCCTAAACCCTAAACCCAAAAATCGTAAGCCCTAAAAACTAGACCTTAGACCCTAAACACTAAACCCTAGACCATAGACCCTAAACCTTAAACCATAAATCCTAAATCCTAAACCTTAAACTGTAGACCCTATACCCTAAAACATAAACCCTAAGCCCTAAACCTTATACCCTCTACCCTAAAACCTAAACCGTAAACCGTAAACCGTAAATCTTATCCCTAAACCCTAAACCCTAAACCCTAAACCCTATACCATAAACTCTAAACCTTAGACCATAAACCCAAAAACCAAGACCCTAGACCCTAAAACCTAAACCCTATATCCTCGACCCGAAACCCTAAACCTAGACCCTAAACCTATACACTAAACCCTAAAACCTAATTGCTAGACCGTAAACCCTAAACCCTAAATCCTAGAGCCGAGACCCTATACCCTAGACCCTATACCCTAGACCCAAGACCCTAAATCGTAAATCCTAAACCCTAAACACCCAAAACCATAAACCCTAAACCCTAACCCCAAAACTCTAAACCCTAGACCCTAAACTCTATACCCTAGGCCCTAAATCCAAAACAACCGAAACCCGAGACTCTAAACCCTAAACCTTAAACTCTTGACACTAAACCCTAAAACCAAAACCCTAAACCCTAGAACCTAAACCCTAGATCATAGACCCTACACCCTAAACCCTAAACCCTAGACCTTAAACCCTAAACCCTAAACACTAAACCCTAAACACTATACCCTAAACCCTAAATGCTATACCCGAAACCCTGAACCCTGGACCCTAAACCCTAAGCCTTAAACCCTAACCCCTAAACCCTAGATGCTAGACCCTAAACCCTAAACCCTAAACCCTAAACCCAAAAACTGTAAACCGAAAACCCTAGACCCTAAACCCTAGACCCGAAACCCTAAACACCAAACCCTATGTCCTAAACACTAAAAGCTAAACCTCAGACCCTACCCAGAAACCCTTAGTCCTAAACCCTAATCCCAAGACCTTATTCACTAAACCCTAAACACTAAATGCTAAACAAAAAACTCTAAACCCAAAAACCCTAAACCATTAAAACATAAACCCTAAACACCAAACCCTAGACCCAAAACCCTATACCCTGAACCATAAAGCCTAAACCCTAACCTTGGACCCTAAATCCTAAACCATAAACCCTAAACCCTAAAGTCTAAACAATAAACCCTAAACCATATACCTTAAACTCTAAACCCTAGACCCTAAACCCTCAACCCTTGACCCTAAAACCTAAACCCTAATCCTTGACCCCAAACCCTAAACCTTAGTCCCTGAACCTAGACACTAAACCCTAGACCCTAAATGCAAAACCCTAGACCCTATACCCTATACCCTAGACCCTAGACCCTAAACCCTTAACCCTAAATCTTAAACACCATAAACGATAAAGCCTAAACCCTAACACCAAAACTCTAAACCCTAGACCCTAAGTTCTTTACCCTAGGCCTTAAACCCTAAACACCCTAAACCCTATACTCTAAACCCTAAACCATAAACCCTACACACTAAACCTTAAAACCTAAACCCTAAACCCTAGACCCTAAACCCTAGATCATAGGCCCTAAACCTTAAACCCAGAGCTTAAACCCTAAACCTAAACCCTAAAACCTAAACATTATACCCAAAACCCTAAACACTAAACAAGAAACCTTAAACCCTAGACCCTACACTCTATACCTTAAATGCTAGACCTTAAAACCTAAACCCCTAAACCCTAGACTTGAATCCCTAAACCTTAAACCCTATGCTCGAAACCATAAACCCTAGACCCTAATCCCTAAACCCTAGACCCTAAATCCTAAACCTTAGACCCTAAACCCTAAACCTTAATTCCTTAACCCTCAACCTTAGGCCCTAAACCCTAAACCTGAAGCCCTAAACCCTAAACCCAAAACTCTAGACCTTAAACCTTAAACCCTAAGCCCTAAACCCTAAACCATAGACCCTAAACCCTAAACCCTAAAACCTAAACCCTAAACCCTAAATCCTAGACCCTAAACCGCAAACCTTAAACCCGAGACCCTAAACGCTAAACCCTAGACCAAAAATTCTAAATCCTAAACCCTAAACCCTAGACCCTATACCATAAACCCTAAACCCTCAGCCCTAAACCCTACACACTAGACCCTAAACCAAACACACTAAACCCTAAACCCTAAGCCCCAAACTCTAAACACTTCACCTTAGACCCAAAACCCTAAACCCTAGACCCTAAACCCCAAACCCTAAATCCTAAACCCTAAACCCTAAACCCTATACCCAAAACCATAGACACTAAACCCTAAAGCCTAAACCCTAGACCCTAGAGGCCAGGCCCAAGAACCTAGACCCTAAACCCTAAACTCTAAACCCTGAACCTTAAACCCTAAAACTAAAAACTAAACCCTAAACCCTAAACCCGAAACCGTAAACCCTAGACCCTAAATCCTAAACCCCAAATCCTATACCCTAGACCTAACCCTAGACCCTAAACACTTAACCCTAGACCCTAGACCCTAAATGCAAATCCATAAACCTTAAACGCTAGACCCTAAACCCTAAACCCTAGACCCTAGACCTTAAGCCCTACACCATAATCCCTAAATCATCAACCCTAAAACCCTAAACCATTAACCCTAACCCTAACCCTAAACCATAAAACCTTAAACCCTAAACTCTAAACCTTAAACCCTAAACCCTAAACCCTCGACCCTAAACCCTAAACTCTAAGCCTAAACCGTAGACCTTAGACCCTGGACCATAGACCCTTGAACCTAGACCCTAGATGGTTGACCCTAGAACGTAGACCGTAGACCCTAAATCCTAGACCCAAGACCCTAAACCCTAAATCCTACACCCAAAAACCCTAAACCGTGAACCCTAAACCCCAAAACCAAAACCCTAAACCCTAGACCCTACAGGCTAAACCTTAAACCCTAGACCATAAACCCTAAACCCTAAAACCTAAACCTTAACCCTTAAACCCCAAACCCAAACCCTAAACCCTAAATCCTAAACCTTAAACTCTAAACCCTAAACCCAAAAACCCTAAACCCTAACCCTTAAACCGTAAACCCTGAACCCTGAACCCTAAAGGATAAACCCTAAACTCTAAACCCTAGATCGTAAACCCTAAACCCTATACCCTAGACCCTAAAACGTAAACGCTACACCCTAGACCCCAAACTCAAAACCCCAAACCCTAAACCCTAGACCCTAAACCCTAGACACTAAAGCCTAAAACCTAAACCCTAAACCCAAGAACCTAAACCCTAGACCCAAGACCCTAAACCCTAAAACCTAAACTCTAGACCTTAAACCCTAAACCCTAAACCCTAAACCCTAAACCCTAAACCGGAAACACTAAACCCTAAACCCTAAACGCGAAACACTAAACACTAAACACAAAAACCCCAAACCCTAAAACCGTAAACCCCAAACCCTAAACCCTAAAACCCTAAACCCTAAACCATAAACCCTAAACCCTAAAACATAAGCCCTAATCCCTAAACGCTAAACCCAAGAACCTATACGCAAAACCCTAAAACCTAAACCCTAATCCTTAAACCCTGACCCTGAACCCTAAATCCTAAACCTTAAACCCTAGACCCTAAACCTTAAACCGTATACCCTAAACCCTATACCCTAAACTCAAAACCCTAGACCCTAACCCTAAATCCTAGACCTTAAACCCTAAACCCTAGTCCTTAAACCCTAGACCTTAAATCCAATACCTTAGACCCTAAACCCTAAACCCTAATCCCACAACCTTAAGCCCTAAACCTTAAACCTTAAGCCCTAAACCCAAAACCTGAAACCCTAAGCCTTAAACCCTAAACCATAGACCCTAAACCCTAAACCATAAATCCTAGACCCTAAACCGCGAACCTTAAACACTAGACCCTAAACGCTAAACCCTACACCATAAACTCTAAATCCTAAACCCTAAACCCTAGACCCTATACCATAAAACCTAAACCCTAAACCCTCAGCCCTAAACCCTAGACGCTAGACCCTAAACCCTAAACCCTAAGCCCCAAACTCTAAACACTAGACTATAAACCCTTCACCTTAGACCCTTAACCCTAAACCCTAGACCCTAAACCCCAAACCCCAAACCCGAAATCCTAAACCCTAAACCCTATACCCAAAACCTTAGACACTAAACCCTAAAGCCTAAAGCCTAAACCCTAGACCCTAGAGGCTAGGCCCTAGAACCTAGACCCTATACCCTAAACCTTAAACACTAAACCTTAAACCCTAAACCCTAAAACCTAAAACCTAAACACTAAACCCTAGACCCGAAACCCGAAATTGTAAACCCTAGAACCTAAATCCTAAACCCTAAACCCTAAATCCTGAACCCGAAACCCTAAACACTAAACCGTAGACCCTAAGCCCTAAGCCCTAAACTCTAAACCCTAGAACCTAAAACCCTAAACCCTAAACCCAAAACCCTAGACCCTAAACCCTAAGCCCAAGACCCTAGACCCTAAACCCTAAACCCTAAACCCTAAACCTTAAACCCTAGACCCTAGACCCTAGACCCTAATCGCTAAACCCTAAACCCTAACTGCTAAACCCTAAAACCTAGACGCTAAACCCTAAACCCTAAACCCTAAATCTTAATTCTAAACCCTAACTCCTAAATCCAAAAAGGCTAAACCCTAAACCCTAAACCCTTAACCCTAAACCCTAAACCCTAAACCCTAGACCCTAAACCCTAAACCCTCAACCCTAAACCCTAAAACCTAAACCCTAAATCTTAGACCCTAAACCCCAAACCTTAGACCCTAAACCCTAGACACTAAACCCTAAAACCTAAACCTTAGACCCTAGACCCTAAACCCTAGACACTAAACCCTAGACCCTTGACCTTAAATCCTACACCCTAAACCCTAGACCTTAAACTGTAAACCCTAAACCTTAAGACCTAAACACTAAACCCTAAATCTTAAACCCTAAACACAAGACCCTCAATCCTCAAGCCTAGACCCTAGTCCCTAGACCCTAAACCCTAGACCATAAATTACAAACCCTAAACCCTAAACCCTAAACCCTAATCTCTCAACCCTAAGCCCGAAACCCTAGAACCTAAATCCAAAACCCTAGACCCTTAATCCTAAACACGAGACCCTAAATCGTAACCCTAAACTCTAGACCCTAGACCCTAACCACTAGACCATAAACCCCTGACATTAAATCCCAAACCCTAAACCCTAAACCCTAGACCCGAAACCCTAAACCCTCAACCCTTAGCCCTAAAGCCTAGACCCTAAACCCTAGTTCCTAGACCCTAAAACCTAAATCCTCGACCTTAAACCCCAAACCCCAAAACCTAAACTCTAAACCCTAAATCCTTAACCCTAAACCCTAATCCTTAGACCATAAACCCTAAAATCCTAAACCCTAAACCCTAAATCCAAAGCCCAAAGCCTAGACCCTGAATCCTAGACCCTAAACCCTAAATCCTAGACCATAAATGCTAAAACCCTAAACCTTAAACCCAATACCCTAAAATCTAAACCCTAAACCAAAAACCATAAATCCTAAACCTTAAACGCTACACCCTACACCCTAAACACTAAGCCCTAGACCCTAGTGCCTAAACCCTAACCCCAAAACCCCAAATCCTAAACCCCATACCCTAAACCGTAAACCCTAGACCCTAAACCCTTAACCTTAAATCCTAAACCCTAATCCCAATACCCTATACCCTAAACCCTAAACCCTAAACACTAAGCCCTAAACCCTAGGCCCTAAACCATAATACCTAAACCCTAGACCCTAGACCTTAAACCCTAAACCCTATACCTAAATCCTAAACTCTAAACCTCAGACTCTAAACCGTAAACCCTAGACCCTAAACCCTAAACCCTAAACTCTAAACCCTAGACCCTGAACCATAAACCCGAAACCCTATAACCCTAAACCCTAAACCCTAAATTCTAAGCCCTAAACCCTAGATCCTAGGCCCTATACCCTAGACCCTAGACCCTAGACCGTAGACTGTAGACCGTAGACCGTAGACCGTAGACCGTAGATCATAGACCGTAGACTCGAGAACCTAGATCCTAGACCCTAAACACTAAAACCTAAATTCTAAACCCAAAACCCAAAACCCTAAACTCGAAACTGTAAAACCTAAACCCTAAACCCTAGACTCTAACCGCTAAACCCTAAACCCTAACCCCTAAATCGTAAACACTAAACCCTAAACCTTAAACGATAAACGCTAAACCCTATACCCTAAACACCAAACCCTAGACCCTAAATCCTATACCCTAGACCCTAAAAACTAAACCTTACACCCTAGACCCCAAACCCTAAACCCCAAACCCTAAACCCTAGATCCTAGACCATAAACCCTAAACCTTAAACCCTAAACCCAAAACCCTAAACCCAAAGCTCTGAACCTTAAACTCTAAACGCTCAACCCTAAACCCTAACACCTAGACCCTAACCCCTAGACCTTAAACCATAAACCCTAAACCCTAAACCCTAAACCTTAAACCCTAAACACTAAACCCTAACCCTTAAACCCTAGACCCTTAATCCTAAACCGTAAATCCTAAACCTTAAACCCAAGACCCTAGACCTTAGACCCTAAACCCTAAACCCTAAACCCTGAGCCCTAAGCCCGAATCCCTAAACCCTAAACACCAGATCATAGACCCTAAACCCTAAACTCTAGACCCTAAACCCCAAAATCTAAACACTGGACCCTAAACCCTAAACCATAAACCTTTAACCATTGACCCTAAACCCTAAACCCTAGATCCAAGACCCTAAACCTTAAACTCTAGACCCTAGACCTTAGACCATAAACACTAAAATCTAAACCCTAGACCTTAAACCTTAAATCCTAAACCTTAAACCGTAGACCCTAAACCATAAACCTTAAACCCAAGACCATAGACCCTAAACCCTAAACCCTAGACCTTAAACGCTATACCTAAAACCTAAACCCTAAACCCTTAACCCTAAACCCTAGACCCTAAATCCTACACCCTAAACCCTAGACCCCAAACTAGGAAAACTTAAACCGTAATCCTTAAACCCTAAATCCAATACCCTAAACTCTAAATTCGAAACCCTAAACCAAAAACCCTAAATCCTAAACCCTAAACCTTAGACCCTAAACCCTAAACCCTAGTCCCTAGAGCCTAAACCCTAAACCCTAGACCATAAATGTTAAAACCCTAAACCCTAAACCCTAAACCCTAAACCGTAAACCCTAAACCCTAAACCCTAAACCCTAAACCCTAGACTCCATACCCTAAACCCTAAAACCTTAAACCCTAAACCCTAAACCCTAAATCTTGAACCCTAAAACCCTAAACCCTAATCCCTAAACCCAAAACCCACAACCTAAAACCCTGAACCCTAAACCCAAAACCTTAAGCCCTAAACCCTAAATCAAAAGCCCAAAACCTTAAACCCTAGCCCTAAACCCAAAATCGTAAACGCTAAACTGTAAATCCTAAATCAAAAACTATAAACCTGGAACCCTAAACCCTGAATCCCAAATCCTAAAAACTATACCCTAAACCCTAAATCATAAACTATAAACCCTAAACCGTAAACCGTAAACCCAAAACTCTAAACCCCAAACCCCAAACCCTAAAAAACAAACCCTAAACCCTAAACACTAAACACTAAACTCTAAATGGTAAATCTTAAACCATAAACCCTAAACTCCAATCAGCAAACCCTAGACCCTAAAGCCTAAACCCTAGACCTTAAACCCTAAAATCTAAACCCTAAACCTTAAACCTTAAGACCTAAACCCAAAACCCTAAACCCTAAACCCTAAACCCTAAACCCAAAAACCGTAAACCCTAAAAACTAGACCCTACACCCTAGACCCTAGACCCTAAACCCTAAGTCCTAGACCCTAGACCCTAAACCCTAAACCCTAAACCCTAAATCCTAAACCCTAAACCCTAGACCCTAGACCCTAAACCCTAAATCCTAAACAGTAAACACAAAACCCTAAACCCTACAACATAAACCCTAAACACTAAACCCTAGACCCTAAATCCTAAACCCTAAAACCTAAACCCTAAATCGTAAATCCTAATCCCTGAACCCTAACCCTAAACCCTAAATCCTAAACCTTAAACCCTACACCCCAAACCTTAAACCCTAAACCCTATACCCTAAACTCTAAACCTTAGACCATAAACCCTAAAACCTATACCCTAGACCCTAAAACCTAAACACTATATCTTAGACCCTAAGCACTAAACCTTAGTCCCTAAACCTATACACTAAACACTAAAACCTAATCCCTAGACCCTAAACCCTAAACCCTAAACCCTAAACCCTAGACCCTAGACCCTATACCCTAGACCGTAGACTGTAGACTCTAGACCCTAAACCCTAAACCCTAAACCCTAAACCCTAACCCCTAAACTCTAAACCCTAGACCCTAAACTCTATAACCTAGTCCGTAAACCCAAAACACCCTACACCCTAAACCCTAGACACTAAACCGTAGATCATAGACCCTAAACCCTAAACCCCAGACCTTAAACCCTAAACCCTAAAACCTAAACACGATACCTGAAACCCGAAACCCTAGACCCTAAATCCTAAGCTTAAAACCCTAAACCCTAAACCCTAGACCCGAGACCCTAAACCCTAAACCCTAGACCCTAAACCCAAAAACCGTAAACCCTAGACCATAGACCCTAGACCCAAAACCCAAAACACTAAACCCTAGACCCGAAACCCCAAACCCTAAAACATAAGTCCTAAACACTAAATGCTAAAGCTCATACCCTAACCCTAAACCCTAAGTCCTAAACCCTAAACACTAGACCATAGACCCTAAACCCTAAACCCTAATCCTTAAATGCTAAAGACCAAAACCTAAACCCTAAAACAGAAACCCTAAACCCTAAACCCTAGACCCTAAACATTAGACCCTAAACTCTGAACCTTAGACCCAAGACCCTAAAACCTAAACCCTAAATCCTAGACCCCAAACCCTAAACCCTAGTCCCTGAACCTAGACACTAAACCCTAGACCCTAAACCCTAAACCCTAAATCCTAGACCCTAAACCCTATACCCTAGACCCTAGACCCTAAACCCTAAAACCTACACACCCTATACTAAAACCCTCAATCCTGAACCCTAAATCATAAACCCTAAACCCTAGACTCTGGACCCTCAACCCTAAACCCTAATTCTTAAACCCTAAACTCTAAACCCTAAACCCTAGACCCTAAACACTAAACCCTAAACCCTAGACCCTAGACCCTAAACCCTAAACCCTGAGCCATAAATAGTAAACCCTAAACCCTAAACCCTAAACCCTAAACCCTAGACCCTAGACCCTAAACCCAAAACCAGTAAACCCTAAAAACTAGACCTTAGACCCTAAACCCTAAACCCTAAACCCTAAACCCTAAACCCCAAACTGTAGACCCTAGACCCTAAAACATAAACCCTAAGCCCTAAACCCTAAACCCTAAAACCTAAACCGTAAACCGTAAACCGTAAATCCTAACCCTAAACCCTAAACCATAAACCATAAACCCTAAACCCTATACCATAAACTCTAAACCTTAGACCATAAACCCTAAAACCTAGACCCTAGACCCTAACACGTAAACCCTATATCCTCGACCCGAAACCCTAAACCCTAGTCCCTAAACCTTTACACTAAACCCTAAAACCTAATCCCTAGACCCTAAACCCTAAATCCTAGAGCCTAGAACCTATACCCTAAACCCTAGACCCTAGACCCTAAATTGTAAATCCTAAACCCTAAACACCCTAAACCATAAACCCTAAACCCTAACCCCTAAACTCTAAACCATAGACCCTAAACTCTATACCCTAGGCCCTAATTCCTAAACACCCTAAACCCGAGACTCTAAACCCTAAACCTTAAACCCTTGACACTAAACCCTAAAACCAAAACCCTAAACCCTAAACACTAAAACCTAAACACTATACCCTAAACCCTAAACGCTAAACCCGAAACCCTGAACACTAGACCCTAAACCCTAAGCCCTAAACCCTAGATCCTAGACCTTAAACCCTAAACCCTAAACCCAAAAACCGTAAATCGTAAACTCTAAACCCTAAACCCTAAACCCAAAAACCGTAAATCGTAAACCCTAGACCCTAAACCCTAAACCTTAAACCCTAGACCCGAAACCCTAAACCTTCAACCCGAAGTCCTAAACACTAAAAGCTAAACCTCAGACCCTACCCAGAAACCCTAAGTCCTAAACCCTAATCCCTAGACCTTATTCACTAAACCCTAAACCCTAAATGCTAAACAAAAAACCCTAAACCCTAGACCCTAAACCCTATACTCTAAACCATAAAGCCTAAACCCTAACCTTGGACCCTAAATCCTAAACCTTAAACCCTAAACCCTAAACCCTAAACCCTAAACAATAAACCCTAAACCATATACCTTAAACTCTAAACCCTAGACCCTAAACCCTCAACCCTTGACCCTAAAACCTAAACCCTAAATCCTAGACCCCAAACCCTAAACCTTAGTCCCTGAACCTAGACACTAAACCCTAGACCATATACCCTATACCCTAGACCCTAAATCGTAAACCCTAAACACCATAAACCATAAACCCTAAACCTTATCCCCTAAACTCTAAACCCTAGACCTTAAACTCTATAACCTAGGCCCTAAACCCTAGACTCGAAACCCTAAACCTTAAACCCTAGACGATAAACAATGAAACCTAAACCTTTAACCCTAGACCCTAGACCATAGATCATAGAACCTAAACCCTAAACCCCCAGAGCTTAAACCCTAAACCCTAAACCCTAAAACCTAAACACTATACCCAAAACCCTAAACGCTAAATAACAAACCTTTAACCCTAGACCCTACACTCTATACCTTAAATGCTAGACCTTAAAACCTAAACCCCTAAACCATAGACTCGAATCCCTAAACCTCAAACCCTATGCTCGAAACCATAAACCTTAGACCTTAAACCCTGGACCCTAATCCCAAATCCCTAAACACTAAACCCTATACCTTACACCTGAAACCCTAAACCCTAAATCCTCAACCCTCAACCATAGGGCCTAAACCCTAAACCTTAAGCCCTAAACCCTAAACCTAAAACCCTAAACACTAAACCCAAAACCCTAGACCTTAAACCTTAAACCATAAGCCCTAAACCCTAAACCATAGACCCTAAACCCTAAACCCTAAAACCTAAACCCTAAAACCTAAATCCTAGACCCTAAACCGCAAACCTTAAACCCGAGACCCTAAACGCTAAACCCTAGACCAAAAATCTAAATCCTAAACCCTAAACCCTAGACCCTATACCATAAACCCTAAACCCTCAGCCCTAAACCCTACACACTAGACCCTAAACCACAAACACTAAACCCTAAACCCTAAGCCCCAAACTCTAAATGCTAGACTATAAAGCCTTCACCTTAGACCCTAAACCCTAAACCCTAGACCCCAAACCCTAAACCCTAACCCTAAATCCTAAACCCTAAACCCTATACCCAAAACCTTACACACTAAACCCTAAAAACTAAAGCCTAAACCCTAGACCCCGGAACCTAGACCCAAAACCCTAAACTCTAAACCCTAAACCTTAAACCCTAAAACCTAAACCCTAAACCGTAAATCGTAAACCCAAAACCGTAAACCTTAAACTCTAAATCCTAAACCCAAAATCCTAGACCATAGACCCTAAACCCTAACCCTAGACCCTAGACCCTAAACCCTAAACCCTTGACCCTAAACTCTAAACCCTATACCCTATACCCTAAACACAAAACCATAAACCTTAAACCCTATACCCTAATCCCTAAACCATAGACCCTAGACCTTAAACCTTACACCATAATCCCTAAATCTTAAACCCTAAAACCCTAAACCATTAACCCTAACCCTAACCCTAAACAATAAAACCCTAAACCCTAAACCCTAAACCCTAGACCCTAAACCCTAAAATCTAAGCCCTAAATCCTAAACCCTAGACCCTAGACCTTAGACCCTGGACCCTAGACCCTTGATCCTAGACCCTAGATGGTTGACCCTAGAACGTAGACCGTAGACCCTAAACCCTAGACCCAAGACCCTAAACCCTAAATCCTACACCCAAAAACCCTAAACCGTGAACCCTAAACCCTAAACCCTAGACCCTACAGGCTAAACCTTAAACCCTAGACCATAAACCCTAAACCCTAAAACCTAAACCTTAATCCTTAAACCCCAAACCCAAACCCTAAACCCTAAATCCTAAACCTTAAACTCTAAACCCAAAACCCTCAAACCCGAAACCCTAACCCAAAAACCTTAAACAGAAAACGCTAAACCTTAAACCATAAACCCTAAACCCTAAAGCATAAACTCTGAACCCTAGGACTTAAAGCATAAACCCTAAACCCTGAACCGTAATACCTAAACCGTACACCCTAGACCCCAAACCCCAAACCCCAAAACCTAAACCCTAGACCCTAAACCCTAGACACTAAACCCTAAAACCTAATCCCTAGACCCTAAACCCTAAACCCAAGACCCTAGATCCTAGACCCGAGACCCTAAACCCTAAAACCTATACTCTAGACCTTAAACCTTAAACCCTAAACCCTAAACCCTAAATCCTAAACACGAAACACTAAACCCTAAACCCTAAAACACTAAACCCTAAACCCTAAACCCTAAATCCTAAAACATAAGCCCTAATCCCTAAACCCTAAACCCAAGATCCTATACCCAAAACCCTAAAACCTAAACCCTAATCCTTAAACCCTGACCCTGAACCCTAAATCCTAAACCTTAAACCCTAAACCCTAAACCTTAAACTGTATACCCTAAACCCTATACCCTAAACTCAAAACCCTAGACCCTAACCCTAAATCCTAGACCTTAAACCCTAAACCCTAATCCTAAATCCCTAAACCCTAAACCCTATACCTTACACCCGAAACCGTAAACCGTAAACCCTCAACCTTAAGCCCTAAACCCTAAACTTGAAGCCCTAAACCCTAAACACTAAACCCAAAACCCTACTCCTTAAACCTTAAACCCTAATCCCTAAACTATAAACCATAGACCCTAAACTCTAAACCCTAAAACTTAAACCCTAAAACCTAAATCCTAGACCCTAAACCGCAAACTTTAAACCCTAGACTCTAAACGCTAAACCCTAGACCATAAACTCTAAATCCTAAACCCTAAACCCTAGACCCTATTCCATAAACCCTAAACCCTAAACCGTCAGCCCTAAACCCCAGACACTAGACCCTAAACCAAACACCCTAAACCCTAAACCCTAGGCCCCAAACTCTAAACACTAGATTATCAACCCTTCACCTTAGACCCTTAACCTTTAACCCTAAACCCTAGACCCTAAACCCCAAACCCCAAACCCCAAATCCTAAACCCTAAACCCTATACCCAAAACCTTAGACACTAAACCCAAAAGACTAGAGCTTAAACCCTAGACCCTAGAGGCTAGGCCCGAAACCCTAAACCATAAAACGTAGACCCTAGACCCTAGACCTTAGACCTTAGACCCTAATCGCTAAACCCTAGACACTAGACCCTAGAGCCTAAACCCTAAACCATAAACCCTGAACCCAAGACCCCAAACCCTAATCCTTAAACCCTAAACACTAAACCCTAAACCCTAGACCCTAAACCCTAAACCCTAAACCCTAACCCTAAACCATAAAACCTCAAACCCTAGACCCTAGACCGTAGCGCCTATGCCCTAGACCCTAAACCCTAGACCCTAGACCAAAAAGCCTAAACCTTAAACCCTAGACCTAGACCCTAAACCCTACAATCCTAAACCCTAAAGCCTAAACCCTAGACCCTATACCCTAAACCCTAAACCGTAAACCGTAAACCCTCAACCCTAAAATCTAAACACTAAACACTAAACCCAAAATTGTAAACCATAGACCCTAAATCCTAAATCCTAAAACCTAGACCTTAGACCCTAGACCCTAAACCCTAAACCCTAGACCTTAGACCTTAGACCTTAAACCCTAAACCCTAAACCCAAGACCCCAAACCTTAATCCTTAAACCCTAGACCCTAAACCCTAAACTTTAGACCCCCAGACCTTAAACCCTAAACCCTAAACCCTAAACCTTAAACCTTAAATCCTTAAACCCTAAACCCTAACCCTAACCCTAAACCATAAAACCATAAAACCCTAAACCCTAAACCCTAAACCCTTGACCCTAGACCTTAGAGGCTACACCGTAGACCCTTAACCCTAGACCCTAGTCCTAAGAGCCTAAACCCTAAACCATAGACCCTAGACCCTAAACCCTAAAATCCTAAACCTTAAACCCTAAACTCAAAACCCTAAACTTTAAACCCTAAGCCCAAAACCCTAAACCCAAAAGCCAAAAGCCAAAACCCTAAACCTTAGACCCTTAAGCCTAGACCCTAAACCCTAAACCATTAGCCACAACCCCTGAAGCAGAAACCCAAAACCCGAATTCCTAAACCTTAAATCTTAAACCCTAAATCGTGAACCCTAAACCCAAAACCCTAATTACAAAATCTCAAATTGGAAAAACTAAACCCTAAACCGTAAACTCGAAACTGTAAATCCTAAACCCTAAACCCTAAACCCTAGACCCTAGACCCTAAACCCTAGACCCTAGACCCTAAACCCGAAACCCTAAACCCTAAAACCTAAGCATTAAACCCTAAACACTAAACCCGAAACCGTAAACCCTAGACCCTAGATCCTAAACCCTAAAACCTATATCTTAGACCCTAGACCCTAAACCCTAAACCATAAAACGTAGACCCTAGACCTTAGACCTTAGACCCTAGACCCAAAACCCTAAACCCTAAACCCTAGACACTAGACTCTTGACCATAAACCCTAAACCCTAAACCCAAGACCCGAAACCCTAATCCTTAAACCCTAGACCCTAAACCCTGAACCCTAGACCCTAGACCCTAGACCTTAAACCCTAAATAATAATCCCTAAACCTTAAGCCCTAAAACCCTAAACCATAAACCTTACCCTAAATCATAAAACCCTAAACCCTAAACCCTAGACCCTAGACCAAAGAGCCTAAACCCTAGACCCTAGACCATAAACCCTAAAATCCTAAACCTTAAACCCTAAACCATAGACCATATACCCTAAAACCTAAACCCTAAACCCTAAACCCTCAACCCTAAAATCTAAACACTAAACACTAGACCAGAAACCCGAAACTCTAAACCCTATACCCTAAATTCTAAACCCTAAAACTTAGACCTTAGACCTTAGACCCTAGACCCTAGACCCTAAACCCTAAACCCTAAACCCTAGTCCCTGGACCCTAGACCCTAAACCCTAAACCCAAGACCCCAAACCATAATCCCTAAATCCTAGACCTTAAACCCTAAACCTTACACCCCAGACCTTAAACCCTAAACCATAATCCCTAAACCTTAAACCATAAAACCCTAAACTATAAACCCTAGCCCTATCCATAATCCATAAAACCCTAAACCCTAAACCCTATACCCTAGACCCTAGATCCTACACCCTAGTCCCAAAACACTATACCCAAGACCTAAGAGCGTAAACCCTAAACCGTAGACCCTAAACCCTAATCCCTAAAATCCTAAACCCTAAACCATAAACTCTAAACCCTAAGCCCTAAACCCTAAACCCAAAATCCAAAATCCGAGACCCCTAACCCTAGACCCTAAACCCTAAAGCAGAAACTCGAAACCCGAAATCCTAAACCTTAAATCTTAAACCCTAAATCGTGAACCCTAAACCCAAAACCCTAATCACAAAATCTCAAATTGGAAAAATTAAACCCTAAACCATAAACTCGAAACTATAAATCCTAAACCCTAAAACCTAAACCCTAGACCCTAAACCCTAAACCCTAAACCCAAAACCCTAAACCCTAGACCCTTAACCCTAGACCCTAAACCCTAAAGCAGAAACCCGAAACCCGAATCCTAAACCTTAAATCTTAAACACTAAACTGAGAACCCTAAACCCAAAACCCTAATCCTTAAATCTCAAACTGGTAAATCTAAACCCTAAACAATAAACTCAAAACTGTAAATTGTAAACCCTAAAGCCTAAACCCCATTCTGTGTACCCTAAACCCGAAATCCTAAACCATAAACCCCAAAACCTTAGCCCTAAATCCTAAACCCTAAACACTAAACCCTAAACCGTAAACCTAATTAAAAACCCAAAACCCTAAATGCTAAATCCCAAAGCCTAAATTCTAAACACAAAACCTTATATTGTGAACTTCAAACCCTAAATTCTAACCCCAATCCCAAACCCTAAACCCAAAACCCCAAATCGTAAAACGTAAACCCTAAACCATAAACCCCAAAGAATAAAGCCTAAAGCCTAAACCTGAAACTGTAAACTATAAACCCTAAATTCAAAACCCTATAACCTAAATCCCAAACCCTGAACCAAAAGCCCTAAACCCTAAATCCAAAAGCCCAAACTCTAAACCCTACAACGAAAACCTTACACCCTAAACCCTAAACGCTAAATCTCAACCACTAAACCCTAAACCCTAAACCATTTACCAAAAACCCTAAACCCAAAATCCTAATCACTAAACCCCAAACCCAAAACTGTAAACACTAAACCCAAAATTGTAAACCCTAAATCTCAAACCCTAAACCCCAAACCCCAAACTCTAAAGGCTAAACCCCATTCTCTGTACCCTAAACCCTAATCCTAAAATCCTAAACCCTACACCCTAAATCCTAAACCATAAACTCCAAACCTTTAGCCCTTAATCCCAGACCCTAAACATTAAGACCTAAACCCTAAACCTAAATGAAAAACCCAAAATCCTAAATGTTAAATCCCAAAGCCTAAACTCTAAACCCAAAACCTTAAAAAGTGAACTCCAAACCTTAAACCCTAACCCTAATCCCAAACCCTAATCCCTAAGCCCTAAACCGTAAAATGTAAACCCTAAACCTTGAACCCTAAAGCCTAAAGCCTAAAGCCTAAACCCAAAACTATAAACTATAAACCCTAAATCAAAGCACGAAAATTGCATCCACGATTAATGGGGCCATACCAATTTCTTAAGAGAATTGGTCCCGTGGCATATCAAATAGCATTACCCCAAAATTGTTCGACCTCCACAATGTCTTTCATGTCTCTCAACTCCAAAAATACGTCCCTGACCCTTCACATGTGCTGAGGACTGAGCCAATAGAATTAAAAGAAAATTTAACTTATCCCTCAATCCCTATAAAGATCCTAGAGTATGAGGAAAGACAACAGCGGAGTAAGACCGTTCCATTAGTCAAGGTGTTATGGCATGACGCATCGACGCAGGAAATGACTTGGGAAGGTGAGGAGGAGATGAAGCAACAATACCCGGCATTATTTGCAAGTATGTCCAGAAAACTCCAAAGCCTAAATCCTAAACACTAAACACTAAACCCCAAACCCTAAGCCCTAAATCTGAAACCCTAAATCCTTAAATTCTAAACATTAAACCACAAAACCAAAAGCTTAGACTCTAAATACAAAACCATAAACCATAAACACCAAACCCTAAACCGAGAACTCCAAAGCCTAAGCCCTTACACCATTCCCAAACCCTAAACCCTAAACCAAAAATTGTAAACCGTAAACCCCAAACCATAAACCCCATAGTCTAAATCGTAAACCCTAAACCCCAAACTGTAGACTATAAACCGTAAACCACAAACACTAACTCCAAAACCCTATACCATAAACCCTAAACACTAAACCCTAAACCCTAAATCCTAAACCACAAACTATAAACCCTAAACCCTAAATCCTAAACCCTCAACCTAAATCCTAAACACTAAACCCGAAACCCTAAATTCTAAACCCCGAACCCTAAACCCAAAACCTAAACACTAAACCCAAAACCCTAACCCATAAACACCAAACCTTAAACCCTAAAACCCAAACCCTAAACCCTAAACCAAAAACCCTAAACGCTAAACACTAAATCTGAAATCCTAAACCCTAACCCAAAACCCTGAATCCCAAACCCTGAACACTAAACCATAAACTCAAAACCCAAAACCCTAAATCCCAAAACCTAAACCTTAAACCCCAAACCCTAAACCCTAAAACCTAAATCACACACCGTAAACCCTAAACACTATACCATGAACCCAAAACCCTCAACCCTAAAGCCTAATCCCTAAAGAATAAACCCAAAACTATAAACCCTAAACCCTAAACCATAAACTTTAAAGCCTAAACCTAAAACACTAAATCCTAAACCCCAAACCTAAACCAGAAACCCTAAACCCTAAACCCGAAACCCTAAGCCCAAAAACAAACCGTAAATCGTAAACCCAAAATCAATAACCCAAAACCCTAAACCCAGAACTCCAATACCCAAACCCTAGACCCTAAACCCCAAATCCCAAAACCTTAAACCCTAATCCCTAATTCCTAAATCCTAATCCGTAAACACTAAACCCTAAACAATAAATTCTAAACTGTAAATTCTAAACCTTAAACCCCAAACCCCAATCGGTAAACCATAAATTGTACACCCCAAACCCTAAATGTAAATCCTAAACCCAAATCACTAAACCCAAACCTCTGAATGCAAAACCCTAAACCCTAAACCCTAAAAACTATCCTAAACCCTAAACCCTAAATCCTAAACCCTAAACACTAAACCCGAAACTCTAAACCTTAAATCTGAAACCCTGAACCCTAAATCCAAAACCCTAAACACCAAACCCTAAACCCTAAATCCAAAAACCTAAACACTAAACCGAAAACCCTAAACCCAAAACCCAAAACCCAAAACCTTAAACGCTAAAATCTAAATCAAAATCGGTAACTGTAATTAGTAATCCTCAAACCCTAAATCATAAACCTTAAACCCTAAATTGTAAACTCGAAACCCTAAATGCAAAACCCTAAACCCTAAATTTCAAACCCCAAACCCTAAACCAAAAACAGTAAACCTAAACCCAAAACCCAAAACCCAAAACCCTAAACCATAAACCAAAAACCCAAAACCCAAAACCCAAAACCCAAAACCATAAACCCTAAACACTAAAATGTAAACCCAAAACCTTAAACACCAAACCCTAAACAGTAAATCCTAAGCTTTAAACCCAAAACCATAAACCCCAAATCGTAAACCGCAAACCCTAAACTTTAAACTCTAAACCCAAAACCCAAATCCCTAAATCCTAAACCCCAACCCTAAACACTAAACCCTAAACCCTAAATTGGAAACATCAAACAATAAACCCTAAACCCTAAATCCTAAATGCCAAACCCGAAACCTTAAACCCAAAATCAAAAACCTTAAACCCTAAACACTAAGCCCTAAACCATAAATTCTAAACCCTAAATCGTAAACCCTGAACCCCAATTCCGAAACCCTAGACCCTAAACCATAAACCCTAAACCTTAAACCCATAACCCCAAACCACAAAACCCAATACCTAAAACGGTAAACCCGAAACTGTAAACCGTAAACCCCAAACCCAAACTCCAAACCCTAGACCCGAAACCATAAACCCTAATCCCTAAACCCCAAACACGAAACCCTAAACCCTAAACACCAAACCCTATACCATAAATCCAAAATCCTAGATCCCAAACCCTAAACACTAAACCTAAAACCTAAATGATAATCAATAAACTCAAAACCCTAAACCATAATACTTAAACCCCAAACCCAAAACCCTAAACCTTAAATCACAAACCCTAAACCCTAAACTGAAAACCCTTAACACTAATCCCTAAACCCAAAACCCAAAACCCTTAACCCTAAACCATAAACCATAAACGCTAAACCTAAAACACTAAATTCTAAATCCTAATGCCCAAAACCTAAACCCTAAACCCTAAACACTAAATCCCAAACCCTAAACCCTAAACCCTAAAACCTAAACCATAAACCCCAAACCCTAAACCTTAAATCCCAAACCTAAACCCCAAACCCTAAATGCAAAACCCTAAACCCTAAATCCTAAAACCTAAATCCAAAACCCAAAACCCTAAACACTAAATTCCAAACACAAAACACTAAACCCTAAACCCTAAACCATAAACTCAAAACCCTAAACTGAAAATCCTAAACCCTATAACCTAAACCCCAAACCCAAAACCCTAAACCCTAAATCACACATCTTAAACCCTAAACCATAAACCATAAACCGAAAACCCTAAACTCTAAACCATAAAACCTAAACCCTATACCGTAAACCCAAAACTAGAAACCAGAAACCTAAAACCCAAAACCCTAAATCATAAATCCCAACCGTAAATACTAAACCTTAAACCCTAAACACCAAACACTAAACCCTAAACCGTAAACCCTAAATGCCATACTCGAAACCCTAAACCCAAAACCTAAAACCCTAAACCCTAAACACTAAGCCCTAAACCTTAAATTCTAAACCCTAAACTGACAACCCTGAACAACAATCCGCAAACCCTAGACCCTAAACCCTAAACCCCAAACCCCAAACCCAAACACCAAAACCCAAAACCAAAACGGTAAACCCGAAACTGTAAACTGTAAACCCCAAACGCAAAACACTAAACCCGACACCATAAACCCTAAACCCTAAACCCAAAACCCCAAATCCCAAACCCGAATCCCTAAACCCTAAATCCTAAATCCTAAACCCTAAATGCCATGTGACATCCTGAATATTCAAATCCTAACTTTGACTAGGTTTTATGCTTGACTTTTCTGTTGTGTGTTTGACTGAACTTGTTTGTGCTTGATTTTTCTTGCAAATAGGATGAGAAACCCTAGTTAAAGGAAGAGAGACCTAAAAATTAGGAAAAAAGTGCCAGAGGAACACTAACCCAAACTCTAGGGACTAAATTGAAAGAAAAACTTAGTTTTAACCCTCTTTGTTTTAATGAATTAAAAATAGTAGAGAAGACCTATTTGACCCAAGAAAAATACCCTAGGACACTCTAGAGACACCATAAGACTTAACTAAGGGACCCCGACCTCAAGACAATTCCTGAGTTTACACATTTTCTCCAGTAGAAATTCAAGGACTAAAAAGATAGAAATGAAAATTTTCAAATAAGGCACCCCAGCTTACTTAAAGCTCAAGAAAGCCCAATTTAGCCACCCAAAAACTTTCAAACCTGCCCCATTAAGTACCAACTTTATGGATTAATAATGAATTAAAGAATTTAGACAAGTTACACAATTTAAAAGTTAAAATAAATAGGAATTAACACCCAATTAATCCCTTAAATTACACCTTTTTGCTTGGTAACCGAAAATACCAACTTCATGACCAAATAAATTACCAAAGTGTAACCACAGCTGCAACCAATACACTTAGGCAACTATACACAAAGAAAATAATCAGAATTTAGACTTTGAAACTAAAATTAGACAAGCCACATTGCCATATAGAAGCCACATGTGCTACTTCACCTAAATTAGTCTTACCTGAGGCTTAATCAGTAATTAAGCCATCCAAACAGCCCTTAGCTCACTTCCAGCACACACCATTAGGTGTCCACGGGATAAGTAAGCTGAATTAAGAGCTGGACACCTCATTCAGCATGCAATTATCATCATTAGTAAACACATGCCATCAAACTACCTTAAATAGAGAGAACCCGAGAGAGAGGGAGGCAACAGCTGGAAAATTGTAGTTGCAAACTGAGAGAGAAGTGAGAATACGTTTCAGAGAGAGCTGAGGCAGGAGCGGATGGCTGGAAGCTCGAACTTAGCAGCTGGAAGCAAGAGGGAAGGCAGAAAACTTCAATCGCTCACACACACTCAAGGAAAACCACCTTCACCAAGCTTGGCCCAAGGATTTCAGAAGCCCAACCCATCTTTTCTCCTCTGGAAATCCAAGGTAACGTAGGGTTACCCTTCCCTCTTCATATCAGAGTCAAAAGCATCCATCAAAGATGATGGTATAAGGCTTTATGACCACTTCTTTCGTTGCTGCCATTTCTGAGGCCTGTTTTGGGCAGTGTTGTAATAAACAAGCATATCTCATTCAATTCTTAACCAAATTGAGCGTGCAAGGTGTCAAAAGAAAGCTAAGAGAACGTACTTTCATAACCCCCAAATGCATGTTCCATCCAAGGTTGCCGTGCTACCGATCGTGGCCTTGGAAGTCTTCTGAAAATGACAAAACCCTATTTTTCTGGTGTAAAATTTGTGTTCCTATTTTCTGTGGTTTCTGGTAGGCTAGGCTTTGAGCAAGGTTAAGGCAACTTAGAAATGGATAATTGAACTATAGAACACTAGAGATCAGAGCTAATCACTATGATAAACGTCTAATTCAGTAGTGAAAGAACTTCAAATTTAAAAACTACGAAGAATTGACTTTTGGTGAGCTGTTGTTCTGAATTTGTTTGCTATCAACCTGCTGTAATTCTATTTGCTAATGTCTACACTGTAAAAATGTGGCTAGTGAACCTCTGAATGCCCTGTAGATGTTAGAGTTTTGGAATCGAATTTGCTAGAGTAAGTTATGTGGGTTAAATAGTAAAAATGAGCTTATAATGTGTCTGTTGTGGTTTGAACTTGCTAATAAATTGCTGATGCTTTCTGTTTACTGATGTTTGAATTGTCACAAGAGTGTGCTAAGCCTCTAAGTACCTTAAAAGCATTGAATTGACCCAAGTAATTACTAATAATTGGCCAAATAGCTAAATCAATGAAAATGGGCCTTTCATTATTCTATTTGGTATGTTCTTGCTTTGAACTACTGGAGATTTCATTTTTCTGATATACATACTACCTTATACTACTTTATAGAAATCTTAAATACATTGAGGTGCTAAAAATTTATAGAATACAACCTGTGAATTGAGTTGGGAGTTCATATGGTAAAATTGGAGTCTTAACTGTTTCTGTCTTAGGAAGAATAGCTATCAACTGCACATAAGGTCTAATTTTATGGTTTTCGTAGTGTGTCTAAGTTATGAGGAGGATAGGAAGTTGGTACTTGCTGAACTCAGTCTGTGAGAGGGAGAATGGCAAAAATATGAGTAAATGAAATTAGGGTAACAGAGAATAAGGTCCTGAACCTAAAGTGAGAACCTCTAACCTGGAAAATTGACTATGAAAGAGGCAGTAAGGGAATAAAAAAAAAGGCTGAGTGAGCGGATGGTAAAGTCAGGATACCCTTAGAATATAAAAAGAGACAAGTGGAAACCTTAGTGCACTGGGAAGTGGAAATTGCAACTATAAAAGTTGGGTACTCTGGTTTTGACTGGGTAGGCCAGCTTTCCCACTCTCCAGACTCCCAAAGGAGTATCTTCAGAAAGGAAAAATGGCTCAAAGGGGGCTTAGACCAGTCTCTAAAACACCAAAACTCCTTAAGTGAAAATTTTACAGAGATAGTGGCAAAATCACTGCATAACTTCCATTCCTATACTGATATGGTTGCACCAACTTGCTGTGCCAGTTAGAAATGACCCTAGCCTGGTGAGGGGTAGTTACTTAGGGCTTGACAGAAGCCAGAACAAAAAAGGGCTAGTAATAAGGACCAAAATACAATAAAATCACTGTTTTTCTTACCCTTGTTAAAAACTGGGTATTCTGAGTTGTTTGAGAGTAGTCACCTATTAATTTTGACTCTATGTGATATTGGGATGTTGTATACATGTTTGGAAGAGGTCAGAGGAGTCTCTAGCTGTATTTAGACACTAAAACCACTTTCCTTGAGAAATCTTGAAGGAAAGAGTCTTTGCTGCAAAAATATGGTTACTGTGTTGTTTTTTATTGTGAGAAGTGTACAATCAAGTCATATTTAGTCTTGAGAAGGTTGCTGTTCTTGATTGTGAGAAGCTTGTCTTAGCTTGAGACAACCCAGAATTGAAATTGAGTCTTAATAGGGATCATTTTGAAAGAAAAACTTGAAAGAATCTCAAGATTCTTATTTTGACTCAATTTCTGGTTGAATTCTATTGGAAATTTTCTGGATGTGTGTAGTGTATGTTAAATGGTTAATTTGTGTGCCTGGATGGAGTTGAATTCTTTAAAATTGCATTTATTTCAATGGTTTTGAAAAGAGGACCAATTTGATAAAAATTGAGGAAATTGAGGGTCAAAGTGTGATTTCTTTCTTGAAAAAACGACTTGAATCTATTCAATCCATGATGAAGATGCTTCTGATGAAATTTCATGGTATTTGAATGCCTGTATGAGAAGTTATGTAAGTTGCTTGCTGCATAAGTTATATTTCACTTTGTGGTTGACTTTGTTTGACTTTAAGTTGACTAAGTGCCAAGTTGACCTGTTTTAAGCAGTCTATTTAAGTGTGTGGCATCCAACTCTAGAACTAAAATTTACCATGCATTTGTGAACTGATATGCCCTGGAGAGGCAGGTATTTTAGCATGCATCTGTGAATGAATGCATATGCCCTGGAGAGGCAAACTGTGAAAAATGATCTGACCATGATAGGCAAGTGATTGGCAACTGAATAAACATTACCTGTGAAAAAAATATGTTATATTATTATGATCTGGACACACTAGGCTGGCTAGGAATGCGTCCAGGACGTAGCTATCTAGCAACTAGGGAGGAAATAATCCAGTCCGGGACTTGTGATCCTAAGGTTCTAACTCTGTGCGCACACCGGGGGACAACCTGGGATGTTAGGTAATTTCCTCTGCCTCATATGGGCGGACTTTACTTATCTTGATAATTCGGTTTTGTCCTGTTTCATTAGATTGCTTTTGATGATGGTAATAGTTTAGCTAGTTGTACAGGTCTTGGAGAGATCTGGTATTTGGCATGGCTGATAAATACATGTGATGGTAAATGTGCATACTTTCAAAACAAAATGAGTATTTTACCTGTTTAAAGCTTTTTCAGTATAATTGCATCCATGAGTGGAAATATCTTGTAATCCAAATTGAATAGTTAAGAACTGCACTTAATTGTTATATGCATATGATAAATGTGAAGGAAGTTTTCTTTCTGTATTCTTAATAATGCTGCTGAACCACTAATTAGTTTTATAAAACTGGTAATCTACGTTACTGAGATTTTATATCTCACTATGTTAGTGAGTTCAGATGCCCAGGTACCTCCTGCTACTTGAGATAGAAGTGGAGCTATTGGAAGTCCCATTTTTGGGCTACTTCCAGATACTAAAGGCCGTCAACATCCTTTTCTTCTTTCCCTAGGTGGACATGAACACCCCTGGGACCAGAGAGGATGACTGATGGGTAGCTAGCGGAGGAGCTAACTTTTTGCCTGTGACTTATGAGTCACACTTATTTTGGATTATGAAACTAACTATTTAGGCCTGCGTGCCACTGACTATTAGACTTATGTATGTATATATATGGGATGTATGTGATAGACCAAGTTTACATACCTGCTAGGCAATGCATGGAGGTTAGTACCTCATTTTATCTGAATATCCGTGTATATGCTAAAATGATTTTGGGAGAGCGCGAGAGTAACAAACACGTAACTTCTAGTTTCTTAGGTTTAAATAACCAACTGAGAGTAAGCGATCGTTGGGGTAGAACTCGACTTTTAATACTCCCATAAGAAAAGAAAAGAAAAAAATTGGTCCAGGATTTTAAGAGTTAAGTTAAATAACCTCATTCCGCAAATAAAATCAATTAAGAAACTAGGACGTTACACGTTAAACCCCAAACCTTGAACAATAAACCCAAAACCTAAAACCATAAAACCCAAACCTCAAACCCGAAACCCTAAACGCGAAACTTTAAACTGTAAACCCTAAACCCCAAACCCTAATCCCTAAACCCTATACCCTAAAACCCAAACCCCAAACCCTGAACCATAAACCCTAAATCCTAAACACCAAACTCTAAACCCTAAACCATAGACCCAAAACCCAAAACACAAAACTCTAAACCCTAAACAGTAAACCCTAAATCGTAAACCTAAAAACTTAAATCCTAAACCCCAAACCCTAAACCTTAAACCCTAAACGCTAAATCCCAAACCCTAAACACTAATCCCTAAACCCTAAACCCTAAATCCCAAACCCTAAGCCCCGAACCGTAAACCAAAAACCCTAAACCCTAAACCCTAAATCCTAAATCATATACCATAACCCAAAACCCTAAATCCCAAATCCTAAATAGTAAACCCTAAACCCTAGACATTAAACCATAAACTCAAGACCTTAAACTCTAAATCGCAAACCTTAAACATTAAACACCAAACCCAAAACCCTAACTCACAAACCCTAAACACTAAACCGTAAACCCAAATCCCTAAAACAAAACCCTAAACCCTAAACCGAAAACCGTAAACCATAAACCCTAAACACCAAACCCTAAACCGTAAATCCTAAACACTAAACCTTAAACCTTGAACTTTAATCTCCGAACACTAGACCTTAAACCCCAAACCCCAAAACCCTAAACTCTAAACCCCAATACACAAACCCTAATCCCTAAACCCTTAACCCAAAACTCTAAACCATAAATCGTGAACCCCAAACCCAAAATCCAACACCCTAAACCCTAAACCTTAAATCATAAACCCAAAACCTAAAACCCAAAATCCGAAACACTAAACCCTAAACCCTGAACCATAAACCCAAAACTCTAAAGTCTAAATCCTAAACCCTAAACACCATCTGTTAACCCTAAAGCCAAAATCTAAAACCCTAAACCCTAAACCCAGGACTCCAATCCCCAAACCCTAAATCCCAAAACCCTAAGCCCTAAACTCGAAACTTTTAAACTGTAAGCCTTAAACTCTAAACCCTAAACCTGTAATGTCCTAGTTTCTTTATTGATTTTATTTGCGATATTCGGTTATTTGACTTAAGTTTTAAAATCCCGGTCCAAAATTTTTTCTTTTTCTTTTTATGTGGGAGTAATAAAATTCAAGTGTTACCCAAAGGATCGCTTACTCTCGTTTGGTTGTTTAACCTAAGAAACTATAAGTTAGGTGTTTGTTTCTCTCACGCTCTCCCAAAACTTGTTTTGGTACATACAAGGATAGTCAAATGAAATGAGGTACTAAACCTCCATACATATCCTAATTAGTTCATAGGCTAAGTCTACTGCATACAATCCATACATATATATACATACATAAGTATCATAGTCAGTCGCACGCAGGCCTAAATAGTTAGTACAATAATCCTAAAATAGAGTGACATCTAAGTCACTGCGAAAATAAGAGTCAGCTCCCTGCTACCTGCCCATCACACCCTTTCTATGTCCCCGGGGCATTCTCAACCGAAGGGAAAAAGAAAAGGATGTTGACGGCCTTCACGATTTGGATGTAACCGAGAAGGGGGACTTCCAGTAGCTCCACCTCAATCTCTAGCAGTAGCATGTACCTGGGCATCTGAACACACTAACGTAGTGTGATATAAAATCCCAGTAACATAGATTACCAGTTTTATAAATAACTAATTAGTGGTGCAGCTGCATTTCTAAGAATACAGGGAAAACTTCCTTAATACTTTAAATCAGTTATCAATCATCAATTACAAGATATTTCCACTTACAAACTTCAGAATATATGATCATGCTGAAAAGCTTTAAACAGATGAAAGAGTCATTTTCTTTCAAAAGTATGCATGTTTACCACTACATGAACTTACCAGCCATGCCAAACATCAAGTCTCTCTAGGACCTGTACAACTGGTCAAATCATTACCATCAACTAAAGCAATCGAATGAAACAGGACAAAACTGACTTACCATTTACCAATATAGTAAAGTAAGCCCATATAAGGCTATAGGAATTAGCCAACATTCCAGGGCATCCACCGGTGTGCGCACAAAGTTCGAACCTTAGGATCACCAGTCCCGGACTGGATTATCTCCTCACTAGTTCTAGGCACCTACGTCCCAGACGTATCCCTAGCAAACCTAGTGTGTCGTTTTCATAAAGATCAGATAATATAACATAGGTTTTCTTCCTCAGGTAATGTTTACTCAGTTGTCATTCAATTGCCTCTCTAGGGCATATTTACAGTTTTACACCTCCAAGTGTATATGCATTCAAACACAGATGCATGCTAAAATACCTGCCCTCCTAGGCATATTTAGTCCACAGATGCATGCTAAAACTCAATTTTAGGGTTTGGATGCCACAGACTTAAAGAGTCTGATAAAAACAGTCAACATAGCAATTGGTCAACTTAAAAGTCAAACAAAGTCAACCACAACGTCAAATATGACTTACACAGCAAGTAACAGGCATTACCGTTCATACAGGCATCCAAAAGTCATGAAATTACACCAGAGGCATCATCAACATATGTTTAACAGTCTCAGCTAGTTTTTCAAGAAAGAAAATTGTATTTAGACACTTAATTTCACAAAGTTTATCAAAAAGGTCCTTTTTTGTAAAGGGAAATCAAGTCATATTTCAACCCTTTTAACCACAACCAGCCACAAAAATAGTCAATTAGAACCTACTACTCGAATCCAGAAAAATTCTAACAGAATCCAACCAAAAATTGGGTGAGAATAGGAATTTTCAACTTTTCTCATGTTTTTCTTGCGAAATGGTCCCTATTAAGACCCAAATTCTGTTCTGGATTGTTTCAAGCTAGAACCAAGGTGCAGGAAGTACCTAAGGACTATTTGAGACTTAGTGGTACAGTTTTTACACAGAAAATCCATGCAGAACCTACAATTTTGCAGTAAAATGCATTTCCCTTGAAAATTTTTCAAGAAAACAAACTTAGTGCCTAAATAAGGTAAAAAGCCATTCTGCTCACTCCCATGCTTACACATAGTACCTCACTATCCCATAAAACCAGAATGAATAGGTTCCTACCCTCAAACTACTCAGTTTACAGAGTTTTCAACAGAATGGCAGAAACAGTGTTCTATTTCATTTTAGTCCCCTTCATTAGCTCTTATCTGTTCTAGTTGTTATAAAGCTCTAACTAGTATCTCCTAATCAAGCTAAGTTCATTTGTGGCTTGCACAACAAGTGGGTGCAGCCACATCAGTACAGGGATGACACTTATGCAGCAAATTCACTCCCTTTTAGCAATTATCTCATTTCTAATGCTTTGATGTTCTAAAGGCCAAAGCTAGGTGTACTTAACTCTTTTTCTTTTCTGTGGGTGTCCTTAGGAGGTTTGGAGGGTGGGAGGATTGGCCTACCCTCTCAAAACATGAGTATCCAAGTTTTAGAGTTGGATAGCCCACCATTTTGCCCTTTTTCATGCTTATCTTGCGTATCTCTTACTCTAAGGGTATTTTAACCCTACCAATCCTTATTTCACCCTTGGTATCCTCACTGCCAAGTGCCTTAGACCTTCCCAACTCAGAAACCATGTTTGACAGCAAAGAAAGATTTCTCAGAACCTTATAAGCTTGTTTCCTTACCAATTTCAATGCCTAAGGTGCTTTAACAAACCCAAGAGTAAAGTCTCAGTAGTTATAAAAGGGTTTAAGGTTCAATAAGCTTTTACAAGCATGATTCAGCACAAAATCCACAACCCAAAACTCTACTAGCAATTCCAACAAAATCATAGAATTGTCAATTTTTACATTTTATAGATTTCTAAATCAAGAGTTGGACACCTGGTAGGTAAATTCTAGATGTTTAGCTATTGTGGGAACTCAACAGATCATATGGGAGGTACACATATCAACCAACAGCAGATTGAAAGGCTCACTAGCAAATTTCAGGTCAAAAGATCATCACAAGCTCATGACTTTCTCATTTTAAAACAGAAATTCATTCCATCAAATTCATATTGGAAATTAGCCTTTCCAAGACCATTGAAAGAATTACCAGCTAACATTTTGCAGGTTCATAGTAGTGACATAGAAATTTTGCAGCAAATAACAGTAAAGAGAAAGGTAACAAAGAATCAGTTTAGTAAAAGAAACTTTCAGCTTTTTAACTAGAAATCCTCACCACTGAACCTGAAGTTTTCATAAGTAACTATAGCAAGTTTCTAACACCACATAGTCCTAATATCAGTTACTAAATTATCCTGACTCAACTTGAAACCCAGACCACTAGGAAACACAGAATACAACAAGAACACACTTGACACCACAAAACAGAATTTCAGCAAAATTTTAGTATGTTTTCGAGGCTCTGAACCCCTGTACGGCAACCTCTGATGGTACATGAATTTAAGGGATTAAATTGATATTAATTTCCTCTTTATCTCATTTTTTAAAAATGTGTAACTTGCCTAATTGTCTTAATTCCCATCAAATATCGTGGCTGGCACTTGGTAGGGTAGTTTAGGGTATCTCTGGGTGGTTAAATTTGACTTTCTTGGGCTTTAAGTAAGCTAGGGTGCCTTATTTGCAATTTTTCATTTCTATCTTTTTAGTCCTCAATTTCTACTGGAGAAAATGTGTCCTTCAGAACTCTTCTTGAGGTTGGGGTCCCTTGGCCAAGTATTACGGTATCTCTAGAGTGTCCTAGGGTATTTTGCTTGGATCAAATAGGTCTCTCCTGCTCTTTTAAACTCAATAAAGAAAAGAGGCTAAAACTCAATTTTTCTTTCAGTTTAGTCCCTAGGGTTAGGGTTAGGGTTCCTCTGACACTTTCTCTCTAATTTTTGGGTCTCTTGACGTCTAACTAAGGCTTCTAAACCTAATTACAGGCAAAAGCAAAAACAAACACTTTGAGGGACTCACACATCCAAAAAGTCAAACATGTCACAGAAAAGTCAACAGAAAGATTTTTGGTGAAAAGTGGATTTAAATATTTCAGGATGTTACAAAATCGAAAACCCTAAAACCTAACCCCAAATCCCAAACCCCAAACCCCAAACCCTAAACCTTAAATCTTAAACCCCTAACCCTAAACCCTACACCCAAAACCCTAATCCCTAAATTTAAAACCCTAAAAATTAAATCCTAAACCCTAAACTCTAAACCCTAAACCGTAAACCTTAAATCTTAAATCCCTAACCCTAAAACCTACACCCAAAACCTTAATCCCTTAAATTTAAAACCCTAAAAATAAAATCCTAAACCCTAAACTCTAAACCCTTTACCATAAACCTTAAACCCTAAACCCTGAATCCCAAACCCTAAAGCCTAAACCATAAATCCAAAACCCTAATCCCTAAATCCCAAACAATAAACACTAAACCCTAAACCATACTCTCGAAACTAAAAATTGTCAACCCTAAACCTAAAACCCCAATCGTTAAACCCTAAACCGTATATGCCAAACCCTAAACGTAAACCCTAAAACCTATACCCCAAACCGTAAATCGTAAACCCTAAACCCTAAAGCCTTTAAGCCTAAACCCAAAACCCTCAACCCAAACCCTAAACCCTAAACCCTAAACCCTAAACCTTAATCCTAACTCTAAATCCTAAACCCTCATTGCTAAATCCAAAACCCTAATCTAATCCCTAAACCCGAAACATTAAACACTAAACCCCAAACCCTAAAACTAAACGCTAAACCCTAAAACCTAAACTCAAAACCTGAGAGCATAAAACCAAAACCCAAACCCAAAAACCCAAAACCTGAAATTGTAAACCCTAAACTCAAAACCCAAAACCTTAAAGGCCAAACCCTAAACATGAAACCATAAACCCTAAACGCTAAATCCTAAACCCTAAACCCTAAACCAAAAACCCTAGCCCCTAACCCCTAAACTTGAAACTGTACATAGTAAACCCTATGACCTAATCCCTAATCCCAAAACCCTATACCCTAAACCCTAAACCCCAAACCGTAAGCCCTAAATCCGAAATGCCAAACTCTAAACCCTAAACCCTAAACCTTAGACCCAAAACCCTAAACCCTAAACCTAAAATCGTAAATCCTAAACCCCCAACCTTAAACCCTAAACGCTGAATCCCAAACCTTAAAACCTAAACCCAAAACCATAAACCCCAAACCCTAAATCTAAAATCCTAAACCCTAGATCCAAAACCCAAGACCCTAAATCCCAAATCCTAAACACTAAACACTAAACATTAAACCATAAACTCCAAACCCTAAACCCCAAATGCCAAACCCTAAACCTTAAACCCCAAACCCCAAACCCAAAACAATAAAGCCTAAGCCATAAACCCAAAACCCTAAAGCCTAATTGTCAAACCCTAAACCCAAAACCTAAACCCTAAATCCTAAGCCCCAAACCCTAAATCCTAACCCCTAAACACCAAACCCAAAACTCTAAACCCTAAACTCTAAATCCTAAACACTAAACCATAAACCCAAAACCCTAAAACCTAAACCCTAAACCCTATACCCTAAACCATATACCCAAAACCCTAAACCCTAAACCCTAAACATTAAACCTAAAACATTAAACCGTAAACATTAAACCCAAAACACCAAATCCTAAACCCAATACACCAACCGTAAACCCTAAACCCAAAATCTAAAACCCTAAACCAAAAACACCAAACTCGAAACCTTAAACCCAGGAGTCCAATCCACAAACCCTATACCCTAAACCACTAACCCTAAAATCCTAAAGCCTAAGCCCTAAACTCGAAACAGTAAAATGTAAAATGTAAACCGCAAACCATAATACCTAAACCCCAAACCCTAAACCCTAAATTCTAAATCTTAAATCATAAACCCCAAACCCTAACCCCTAATCCCTAAATTTAAAACCGTAAACATTAAATCCTAAACTCTAAACCCTAAAGCATAAACCTTAAACCCTAAACCCTAAAGCCAAAAGCCGAAACCCTAAACCCACAACCTTAGTCCATAAATCCAAAACAGGAAACAATAAACCCTAAACCAATAACTCGAAATGATAAATTGTAAACCATAAATCCCAAACATAAACCCTAAACCCCAAACCCCAATCGCTAAACCCTAAACCCTAAACCGTAAATTCCAAACTCTAAACGTAAACCCTAAACCCTAAACCCCAAACCTTAAACACTAAACCCTAAGCACTAAATATAAAACCCTAAAGCCTAAAGCCTAAACCCAAAACCCAAAACTCTAAACCCAAAACCCTAAAACCTAAACCCCAAACCCGAAACCCTAAACCCTAAACCTTAAACCTTAAATCTTAAACCCCTAACCCTAAACCCTAATCCCTAAATTTAAAACCCTAAAAATTAAATCCTAAACCCTAAACCTTAAACCCTAAACCCTAAATCCCAAACCCTAAAGCCTAAACCATAAATCCAAAACACTAATACCTAAATCCCAAACAATAAACACTAAACACTAAACCATAAACTCGAACCTAAAAATTGTAAACCCTAAACCCCAAACCCCAATCGTTAAACCCTAAACCCTAAACCGTATATGCCAAACCCTAAACGTTAACCCTAAACCCTATACCCCAAACTGTAAACACTAAACGCTAAACCCTAAAGCCTAAAGCATAAACCCAAAACCCTATACCCAAAACCAAAACCGTAAACCCTAAACCCTAAACACAAAACCCTAAACCTTACACCAAAAACCCTAATCCTAAAATCCTAACTCTAAATCCTAAACCCCAAGACCTAAACCCTAAACCCTAATTGCTAAATCCAAAACTTTAAACCCTAAACCCTAAACATTAAACACTAAACCCTAAACACTAAACCCCAAACCCTAAACCATAAACCCAAAACCTACAAGCATTAAACCAAAACCCTAAACCGTAACCCCAAAACCCCAAAACCGCAAAACCCTAAACCCTATACCCGAAACTGTAAACCCTAAGCTCAAAACCCAAAACCCTAAAAGCCAAACCCTAAACCCGAAACCCAAACCCTAAACCCTAAACCCCAAACCCAAAAACCATAACCTCTAACCCCTAAACCCGAAACTGTAAATAGTAAACCCTACACCCCAATCCCTAATCCCAAAACCTTATATCTTAAACCTAAATCCCAAACCCCAAACCCTAAACCCTAAACCATAAGCCCTATATTGGAAACCCCAAACTCTAAACCCTAAACCCTAAACCTTAGACCCAAAACCCAAAACCCTAAACCTAAAGTCGTAAATCCTAAATCCCCAATCCTAAACCCTAAACCCTAAACCCTAAATGCTGAATCCCAAACCCTAAACCCTAAACCCAAAACCATAAACCCAAAACCTTAAATCCTAAACCCTAAACCTTAAACCCCAAACCCTAAACACTAAACCCTAAAACTTAAATCTTCAACCCTAAACCCCAGACCAAAAACCCAAAACCCTAATTCCAAAACCCTAAACAGTCAACACTAAACCTTAGACCATAAACTCAAAACCCTAAACTCCAAATGCAAAACCCTAAATCTTAAACCCCAAACCCCAAACCATAAACCCAAAACCCAAAACCCAAAACCTAAACCCTAAATCCTAAGCCCCAAACCCTAAACCCTAAACACCAGACCCAAATCCCTAAACCCTAAACCCTAAATCCTAAACATTAAACCATAAACCCTATACCCTAAACCATAAACCCAAAACCCAAAACCCTAAACCCTAAACATTAAACCTAAAACATAAAACCCTAAACCCCAAACACTAAACCCTAAACACCAAACCCTAAACCCAAAACTGTAAACCGTAAACCCTAAACACCAACGGTAAACCGTAAACCCAAAATCTAAAACCCAAAACCATAAACACCAAACCCGAAACCTAAACCCAGAACTCCAATCCCTAAACCCTAGACCCTAAACCACAAATCCCAACACCCTATACCCTAACCCCTAAACTCGAAACAGTAAACTGTAAATTGTAAACCCTAAACCCTAATGCCTAAACCCAAACCCTAAACCCAAAATCCCAAATTCTAAACCTTAAATCCTAAACCCCAAACCCTAAACTATAAACCGAAAACCCTAATCCCTAAATAAAAAACCCTAAACATTAAATACTAAATCCTAAACTCTAAAACCTAAAGCATAAACCTTAAACCCTAAACCCTAAAGCCTAAACCCGAAACCCTAAACCCAGACCCATAATCCCTAAATCCCAAATAGCAAACACTAAACCCTAAACCAATAATTCGAGATGGTAAATTATAAACCATAAATCCTAAACATAAACCCAAACCCCCCAATGCAATCGTTAAACCCAAAACCCTAAACCGTATATGCCAAACCCTAAACGTAAACCCTAAACCCCAAACCCTAAACCCTAAGCACTAAATATAAAACCCAAAACATTAAAGCGTAAACCCTAAACCCCAAAGCCTAAACCCAAATCCTAAACCCTAAACCCTAAACCCAAAACACTAAATCCTAAACCCTAAAAGAAAAAACCTAATCTTAAAACCCTAAACTCTAAATCATGAACCCCAAACCCTAAATCATAAACCCAAAACCCTAAACCCTAAATCCGAAAACCAAACCCCAAACCCTAACCCCAAAACCCTAAACCCTAAAACCTAAATCCTAAATCCTAAATCCTAAACCCTATACCCTAAACCCTAAACCCTAAATCCCAAACCCTAAACACTAAACCCCGAAACTTTAAACCCTAACTGAAAACCCTTAACCCTCAAACCCTAAACCCTAAACACCAAATCTTTACGCAGAAATGGAAATGGAAATAGAAATGGAAATGGAAACGGAATGAGTTTCCTTTGTTTGTTAGTAAAAGTTTGGGAATGGAAATGGAATGGGAATGTATTAAAATTACCACTTTACCCCTTATATTAAAATAATTAAAAGAAAAGAAAGTTATGATTGTGTCAAATCAAAGGGCCCCACCCATTCCTTCCTCATTTCCATGGCCATTTCTTGTTAAAGAACAAGTCCTAAGCAGTAAACGCTAACACCCAAAACTTTAAATCCTAAACCCTAAACCCCAAACACAAAATCCTAAATCGTAAACCCTAAATCCAACACCCTAAACCTTAAACCATAAACCGAAAACCTTAAATCCTAAATCCCAACCAAAAATCGTAAACCGTAAACCCTGAACCGTGAAGCTAAAACTCTAAACTCTGAACCCTAAACCCTAAACACCAAATCCTAAACCCAGGACTCCAATCCCAAAACCCAAAACCCTAAACTCGAAACTTTAAACTGTAAACCTTACACCCTAAAACCTAAACCCAAAACCCAAAACTCTAAATCCCAAAGCACAAAGCCTAAACACTAAATCCTAAACCCAAACCCCTAAACCTTAAATCCCAAACCATGAACACTAAACCCAAATCCCCAAATCGTAAACCTTAAATCTTAAACCCCAAACCCTACACCCTACACCCAAAACCCTAATCCCTAAAATTTAAACGCTAAACATTAAATCCTAAACCCTAGACTGTAAACCCTAAACCATAAACCTTAAACCTTAAATCCCAAACCCTAAACACTAAAGCTTAAATCCAAAACCCTAATCCTTAAATCCTAAACAATAAAAACTAATCCATAAACCAGAAACTCAAAACTATAAATTGATGCCCTAAACCCCAAACCTTAAATCCTAAACCCTAAATCGTAAACCATAAACCCTAAACCGTAAATCCTAAACCCCAAACCCTAAACCCTAAACCCTAAACCTTAAACCCCAATCCCTAAACACTAAACCCTAAACTCTAAACCATAAATCGTAAACCGTAAACCCTAAATCCGTTAACCCTAAACCAAAAACCGTAATTCCTAAATCCCAAACCCTAAACATAAAACCCTTAACCAAAAACTCAAACTGTAAATTGCAAACCCTAAACCCTAAACTGAAAACCTTAAATACTAAACCCTAAATTCGAAACCTTAAACCTTAAACCTGAAACCTAAAACCCTAAACCCCAAAACATAAACCCTAAACCTTTTACCCTAAACCCTAAATCCCAAAACCTAAACCTTACACCCTAATCCCTAAACCAAAATCCTAAATCCCTAAATCCAAAACTGTTAACACTAAACCCTAAACCATAACTCGAAATTGTAAATTGTAAACCTAAACCCCAAACCCCAACCCCCAAATCCCAATCGCAAAACCCTAAACCCCAAACCCTAAACCGTAAATCATAAACCCTAAATCTAAACCCCAAAGCCTATTCCCTAAACCCAAAACCCTAAACTCTAAATCCTAACCCCAAGCCCTAAACCCAAAACCCTAAACTCTAAACCCTAAAGCCTAACCCCTAAACCAAAAACCCTAATCCCAAAATCCAAAATCCTAAACTCTAATTGCGATATCCAAAACTCTAAACACTATACAAAAAACCCCAAACCCTAAACCCTAAACTCTAAACCCTAAACCCTAAATCCTAAACCCAAAACCCCAAACCATAAACCCAAAACCCTAAACCTTAAATACTAAATCCTACACCCTAAACCCTAAACCCTAAACCCAAAATGCTAAATACTAAACCATAAACCCAAAACCCTAAACCTTGAACCCTAAACCCTAAACCCTAAACCTAAAACCATAAAGCTGATAGGCTAAACCCAAAACCCTAAACCCTAAATCCTAAACCCGAAACCCTAAACCTTAAACCCTAAATCCTGAACCCAAAACACGAAACCCTAAACCCTAAAACCCTAAACCCTAATCCCAAAATCTAAAACCCTAAACCCTAAACCCTTAAGAGCAAACCCTAAACCCTGAACTCCAAACCCCAAACCTTAGACGCTAAATGCCAACCCCCAAAGCCTAAAGTCTAAAACCCTAAACCGAAATTGTAAACTGTAAACCCTAAACCCCAAAACAAAAATCCTAAACCCTAAACCCTAAACCCTAAATCCAAAACCTTAAATCCCAAACCCTAAACCCTAAACCCAAAATGCTAAATCCTAAACCCAAAACGAAAACCCAAAACCCTAAATCCCAAACATTAAACACTAAACTCTAAACCTTAAACATTAAACTATAAACCCAAAACCTAAAATGCTAAATCCCAAGCCCTAAACCATAAACCCCAAATCCAAATCCCTAAACCCTAAATCACAAACCCTAAACTATAAACAATAAACCATGAAGCCAAAACCCCAAACTTGAAACCCTAAACCATAAACACAAAACCCTAAACCCTAAACCGAAAACTTTAAACCTGAAACCCGAAATGCTATCAGTAGGCTGACCCTTTTGGCTGTGGCTTATGAGTCACACTTTTTGGATTATAGCTTACGTGCCTGACTAACTATTTGGGCGTGCGTGCCACTAATTACTGGATATGTATATGTAAATGTATATGCTATAGACTTAGTATATATGTGTTAGGAAATGCATGGAGGCAAGGAGCTCACCTTATCTGCTTAGAATGCATGTAAGATGTATGTATGCTAGCGATGATTCGGGAGAGTGCGCGAGTGACAACACTTAACTTCTAATTTCTTAGGTAGAAATAACGAAATGAGAATAGACGATCCTTGGGATAGAACATAACTTTTAACACTTCTAAAAGTAAAGAAAAGAAAAAAATTATATCATGATTTTAAGTGTTAAGTTAATTAAGCTAATTCCGCCCTAAAAATCAATTAAGATACTAGAACGTTATGATAAACCCTAAACCCCAAACCACAAAACCCAAAACCCTAAACCCTAAACCCGAGACAGTAAATTGTCAACCTTAAACCGCAAACCTTAAACCCCAAACTCTCAAGCCTAAATCGTAAACCGTAAACCGTAAACGCAAAACCCTAAACCTTAAATCCTAAACCCCAAACCATAAATCCTAAACCCAAGAACCTAATCCCTAAATTTAAAAACATAAACAATAAACCATAAACCTTAAACCCTAAACTCTAAATCCGAAACTATCCTTAACCCTTAACACAAAACCCAAAACCCTAATCTCTAAATCCCAAACCCTAAACATTAAACCCTAAACCATAAACTCGAAACTGTAAATTGTAAACCATAAACCCCAAACTCGAAACCCCAATCGCTAAACCGTAAACCGTAAACCCCAAACGCCAAATGAAAACCCGAAAACCCTAAATCTAAATCCTAAACCCGTAACCCATAACCCTAAACCCGAAATAACAATCCCTAATCACTAAACCCTAGAGCCTAAACCCAAAATCCTATATGCTAAAGACTAAACCTTAACCCTAAACCCTAAATCGTAAACCCTAAACACTAAACCTAAATTGTAAACCCTAAATCAATAACCCGATACTGTAAACCGTAAATCGTAAACCCCAAACCCCAAACCTTAAACTGTAAACCCTAAACCCCAAACCCTAAACCTAAAACCCTAAACCCCTTAACCCTAAATCTCAAACCTCAAACCCTTTAACCCTAAAACATAAACCCTAAACCCTAAATCCTAAACACAAAACCCCAAACCCTAATTCCTAAACCCTAACCCCTAAACCTTAAAGCATAAACCCTAAACCCTAAACCCCAAATCCTAAACCCTAAACCCTAAATCCCAAACCCAAACCCTGAACTCCAAACCCTAAGCGCTTTCCCCAATCTCAAACCTTAAACCCTAAACCCCAAACCCTAACACGTAAACTTTAAACCACCCAAAACCCAAAACCCTATACCCTAAACCATAAACCCGAAAATGTAAATTGTAAACCCTAAACCCCAAAACCCTTACCTAAACCCCAATGCCAAACCCTAACCCTAAATCCTAAACCCCAAACCGAAAAACCCAAAACCGTAAACCCTAAACACTAAATCCTAAACCCTAAAAGCTAAATCTGAAACCCTAAACCCTAAACCCTAAAACCTAAACCCTAAACCGTAAATCCAAAACCCGTAACCCTAAATCCCAAACCCTAAACCTTAAACCCGAAACCTTAAACCCTAATCCCTAAACCCTAAATCATCAACCTAAACACTTAACCCTAAAGCATAAACCCAGAACTATAAACCGTAATCCCTAAACCATAAACCCTAAACCATAAACGTTAATCCCCAAACTTAAACCCTAAACCCTTAACTCACAACACTAAATCCTAACCCCAATCCCCATACTTTAAACTGTATACCCTAAACTCTAAATTGTAAACCATAAACCTGAAACTCGAAACCCCATCCCTAAACCCTAAACCCTAAACCCTAAACTCTAAACCCTAAACCCTAAATCCCAAAGCCTGGACACTAAACCCTAAACCCTAAAATCGAAACCCTAAACCTCAAAGTCAAAACCCTAAACCATCAACCCAAAACCCTAAATCCTAAACTCTAAACCCTATTCCCTAAACACAAAACCTCATACCCTAGACCCTAAACCCTAAACCTAAAACCCTAAATCCCAAGTCCTAAACGCTCAATCCCAAACACTAAACACTAAGCCCTACACCTTAAACCCTAAACCTTAAACCATAAACCCACAACCCAAAACCCAAAACCCAAATCCATAAATCCTAAACCCTAAACCCTCAACCAAAATCCTAAACCCCAAAGTCTAAACCCTAAACCCCAAACCATAAACCCTAAACACTAAACCTTAAACCCAAAAGGCTTAATGCGAAATCCTAAACCCTAAACACTAAACCTTAAACCCTAGCGACAAACCCTAAACCCTTAACCTCACGCCAACCTAAAACTGCAAATCCTAAATTCTAAACCCTAATCTTTAAGCCCTAAACCCTAAACCCTAAACATTAAATCCCAAACCCTAAACAGTGAACCCTAAACCCTAATTCCAAAATCCTAAGCACTAAACCCTAAACCATAAGCCCTAAACCTTAAACCCCAAACCCTAAACCCAAAAGCCCAAACCCCAAACCCTAAATCCTATACCCAATACCCTAAATCCTAAACTCTAAACCCAAAACCCTAAACCCTAAATCCCAAAGCCTGGACACTAAATCCTAAACCCTAAAATCGAAACAGTAAACCCAAACTCAAAACCATAAACCCTAAACCCAATACTGTAAACTGTAAACCCTAATCCCAAAACCCTAAACCCTAAACCCTAAACCCTCAACCCAAAACCCCAAATCCTAACCTCCAAACCCTAAACGCTAAACACAAAACCTCCTACCTTAACCCCAAACCCTAAACCTAAAACCCTAAATCCTAAACACTAAACCCTAAATCCTAAATGCTAAATCCCAATCACTAAACACTAAACCCTAAACCCTAAACCTTAAACCATAAACCCAAAACCCTTAACAAAAACCTTAAACCCTAAACCCCAAACCATAAACCCTAAACACTAAACCTTAAACCTTAAACCCTAAACCCGAAAGTCTAAACCCTAAACCCCAAACCATAAACCCTAACCACTACACCTTAAACCCTAAACCCTAAACCTAACACCCAAAATCTTAAATTCTAAACCCCAAACCCTAAACCCTAAACCCCAAACCCCAAACCCTAAACCATAAACCCTAAATCATTAATCCTAAGCTCTAAACCCAAAACCCGAAAACCTAAACACGAAACCCTAAAATCTAAACCCCAAACCATAAACCATAAACTCAAAACCCTAAACCCTAAATCCCAAACCCTAAACCTTAAACACTAAACACAAAACACTAAACCCTATAAACTAAACCCTAAACCCTAAACCCTAAACTCTAAACTTTAAACCCTACACCCTAATTCCTTAATGCGAAACCCAAAATGCTAAACCCTAAACACCAAATCCTAAACCCTAAACCCTAAACACCGAACCCTAAACCCTAAACACCATACCCTAAAACTTGAATCATAAAAAAACCCTGAACAACAATCCCCAAACCATAGACGACGCCAAACCGATAAACCAAAAACCCTAAACTCTAAACCCAAAATTGTAAAGTGTAAACGCTAAATCGCAAACCCTAAGCCCTAAACCCGAAACCCCAAATCCTAAACCCTAAAACCTAAACCCAAAACCCAAAACACCAAATCCCAAAGCACAAACCCTAAACATTAAATCCTAAACCCAAACCCTTAAACCTTAAATCCCAAACCATGAACACTAAACACTAAACCCCAAATTGTAAACCTTAAATCTTAAACCCCAAACCCTAAACCCTACACCCAAAACCCTAATCCCTAAAATTTAAATGCTAAGCATTAAATCCTAAACCCTAGACTGTAAACCCTAAACCATAAACCTTAAACCATAAATCCCAAACCCTAAACACTAAAGCTTAAATCCAAAACCCTAATCCCTAAATCCTAAACAATAAAAACTAATCCATAAACCATAAACTCAAAACTATAAATTGAAGCCCTAAACCCCAAACCCTAAACTCCATACCATAAACCCTAAACACTAAACCTTAAACCCAAAAGGCTTAATGCGAAATCCTAAACCTTGAATTCTAAACCCTCAACCATAGCCACAAACCCTAAACCTCACCCCAAACCTAAAATTGCAAATCATAAATTCTAAACCCTAAACTTTAAGCCCTAAACCCTAAACCCTAAACATTAAATCCCAAACCCTAAACAGTAAACCCTAAACCATAAATCCAAAATCCTAAGCACTAAATCCTATACCATAAGCCCTAAACCTTAAAGCCCAAACCCTAAACCCTAAAGCCCAAACCCCAAACCCTAAATCCTATACCCAATACCCAAAATCCTAAACTCTAAACCCAAAACCCTAAACCCTAAATCCCAAAGCCTGCACACTAAATCCTAAACCCTAAAATCGAAATAGTAAACCCAAATTCAAAACCATAAACCCTAAACCCAATACTGTAAACTGTAAACCCTAATCCCAAAACCCTAAACCCTCAACCCAAAACCCCAAATCCTAACCTCTAAACCCTAAACGCTAAACACAAAACCTCATACCTTAACCCCAAACCCTAAACCTAAAACCCTAAATCCTAAACACTAAACCCTAAATCCTAAATGCTAAATCCCAATCACTAAACACTAAACCCTAAACCCTAAACCTTAAACCATAAATCCAAAACCCAAAACCCAAAACCCAAGACCCTTAACCAAAACCCTAAACCCTAAACCCCAAACCATAAACCCTAAAAACTAAACCTTAAACCTTAAAACCTAAACCCCAAAGTCTAAACCCTAAACCCCAAACCATAAACCCTAAACACTACACCTTAAACCCTAAACCCTAAACCTAAAACCCAAAATCTTAAATTCTAAACCCCAAACCCTAAACCGTAAACCACAAACCCCAAACCCTAAACCCTAAACCTTAAACCCTAAATCCTTAATCCTAAACCCTAAACCCAAAACTCGAAAACCTAAAGCCCAAACCCCAAAAACTATACCCTAAACCTTAAACCATAAAGTCAAAACCCTAAACCCTAAACTCTAAACTTTAAACCCTACACCCTAATTCCTTAATGCGAAACCCAAAATGCTAAACCCTAAACACCAAATCTTAAACCCTAAACCCTAAACACCGAACCATAAACCCTAAACACCGAACCATAAACCCTAAACACCATGCCCTAAAACTTGAATCATAAAAAAACCCTAAACAGCAATCCCCAAACCATAGACGCTCAACCCCAAACCGATAATCCAAAAACCCTAAACTCTAAACCCGAAACTGTGAAGTGGAAATGTTAAATCGCAAACCCTAAGTCCTAAACCCCAAGCCCCAAATCCTAAACCCTAAAACCTAAATTCTAAACCTTAAATCCCAAAGCATAAACCCTAAACCCCAAATCCTAAAACCAAACCCCTAAACCTTAAATCCCGAACCATGAACACTAAACCCTAAACCCCAAACCTCAAACCATAAACCGAAAACTTAAATCCCTAAAACCCAAATCTTAAACCCCAAACCCTAAACCCTAAACTCGACATTGTAAACTGTAAACCAAATAAACCCGAAACCCTAATCCTAAAACCCTATACCTAA